>PNEQ01127199.1:6270-85141 GCA_003012365.1 Medauroidea extradentata | reverse complement strand
GTCAAATTGGGGAATAAGGACAGGACCAAAAAAATTTAGTGAAAAATCTTAGAACTGTGCATGCGCCCGCGGAGATATCTGGGGGAAAAAAAAAGACACAAATCTGAGGGGGGGTTGAAAAATGGGGTAAAATGGCATAACGGGACACCCAAAAAATTCAGTGGGGATTGAATCGCATGTCGGAACACACATTAAAAGAATGAAAACAACATCTTTAGAGGTGCGTCAATTTCGCGAATTCATCTGGCAGCAGTCTAGACTTCTCAGTTCTATACATACAGTGGCCACACTTAATTATCCATTGGCTTGTAACCGTACAAGCGATAACTGTACGAATTATTTCCTTATTTACTACTGGCTTGCAGGGCTAGGAATATTTCACGAGTTCAACGACCAACATGCTAGAATCCATTATCCTGTGTATACCGAAGCCCTACCATTTGTCCATTACCTGCTACTCATTCAGACAGCAGACAATGAACGAATAGACGGGGCTTGAGTATGCACATGACAATGGATTCTAGCATTGAACTCGCGAATTTTTCCTAGCCCTAGCTAAAGGTTAGAGACACAAGTATTTCGCGTATTCATCTGGCAACAGCCTAGACTTCTCAGTTCTGTACGTGTACCGGCTGAAGCCAGGGGCGTCAATTAGGTGGGGCAGGCTGAGGCAAATCCCCACCCGTTGGATTTAGAAATTTTAAGTGTACAAAATTGTTTTGTGTATTTTGTTATTTAAATAATGCTAACTTAAGCACGTAAGTCTGAAGTTTTATTATAAAAGTTTCTAATTTATGCTTGCTTAATTAAGAAAAAAAATGCAACAAGGTCACTGTCGCCGAAAAAAAAAATCTTGCCCCCCCCCCCCCTCAAGAAAAACCTGAAATGACGCCCCTGGCCGTAGCCGAATATCCATTGGCTTCTAACAGTGCAAACGCGTAACACTTATATCCCCACGACTTGTTTCCTTATTATTAACTGGCTTGAAGTCGTCAATTGTGTGTTAAAACCGCTCTCGCTAATCACAGGAGGAGTAAAGTATTGACGTTCAACCTGACCTGGAATCAATACGCGAAATAATCGTGCCTCTACCAAAGGCGTATCACAACAATCGTCGCCTAATCATTAACTCGACAGTGAAGTATACGTTTTCGGCGTTCAACCTGACCTAGATTATAGCTGCAAAATCGACGTATCCATTTTCGTTACAGGGATCGACTATATGTGACAAAATAACGTTCGACCAAATATTTAGAAAGATCATACTTTGTCATTTATCGGGGGAAATTCCTCTGGTGATGCAATTGTGAAAAGACTCCCGTGTAAACTCTGTAAACAGTTACATGTTAGCTTTGTACTGGGGCTCATGTAAATATTCTGAATAAGCACACTATAACATAAGTTATAAATATAACGAAGTGAAAATTCTTTGTTAAACGATTCCTTATTTTCAGCCGAAATATTATCCTTCACCTCTCAAAATGATTCATAATGTCACAAAATAAATACATCATTTAACAGCCTACGTGGAATGGTCAAAGAGCCTCTCCCATCACCAAAACTAAACCAAACAAGATGTGAGGTGTGGAGGCAATCAGATAAGATAACACATGTCTTTGATACTAAATAAGCAGATGGGTTTTACAACCCCCCCTTGTCCATTGCTTGGCAGCAAAGCGTAAGCAGTGGAAGTTACACACAAAAAAATTCAAACATTATAGGTTTATTAGTTAAAACTGTTCGCGAGTTTAATTGTAATCTTCTCCGGTTTACGTTAGTAACAAAATCTTTGTGCTTTAATGTTTTAAACTGTTTTAAAGTGCCACTGACCCTTCAGGTTCAAGTACAGTTTTTAACTGACAGACCGACATATGTTATCTGTAAATTGAGTTGATTTATTTTATTTTTGTCTGATGATTGTAACAGTGACCACTTGCCAGTATTCTAGAGTGGTAAAAGCTAGCACCATATTTGATCAAATACTTGAATAGTTATTGTGGCTGTAAAGTCAGCAGGAATACACTTTCTCTATATAAATAGTCTTTATTTTATAAATAAGAGTAAAAAACATAATCGCAGTGACGTAACGTTGCTAGACTTGGTGCGTGTGCGACTACGTACGGCATATTGCGCTTACTAACGAAGTACGTACATCAACAACTGCCACAATTACAATGTGAAACGTATTCTAAATCCTATCATTAACGTTAGACCCCATGTGTTAAAAGTACAATTTGTCCAGTTGTGAATTCCTGAAGTAATATCATTCTTCTGGTTAACGGGCAATACAGTAAAACACGCCTGGCTTAAAAGGTGTAATAACATAAAAATACATAGCTAGAAAGTAATGGAAACATTTAATGACAGCTTGTTTATACAAGAAGAGCAACTCAAAATGTTTTCATAGACCTAGAACATTTTCACATATGCACAAACAATAACGTAACACGCATACAGCTTGTATTCAACCTCTTTGCATGGATTGTAAAACATTGTAAACGTAATTTTTCGCTATCTGAATGAATGTAACAATGCAGATCAGTCAGTGTTAGGTACACTTAATTCTTGACAATCCTCCATTAAAAAAAATTGATTTGCATAATATCTGGGCTACAACATAAGAGGTCAGGAAATCGAATTGCAACCTCTCCCAATCCAGAGCTCTCGAAACTCACGGCCAATGAAATATTCCACACGAATTCTCTTCTAATAGTACTCCTTGAATCTACAACAATAACGCGACAAAAATATAATGTCTCTACAGAAATGAAACTTTATTTTGAAACATCCTGTTTGTGAACATTAGACAAAAAATTTAGTCGCTTAGTCACTAAAAATCCAATCTCGAAGAGCCGGAAAAGAATGTAGCTGGCCGTTTGTCGAGTATCGTTTCTTCGATGCCCTCGTTATACGTGTGGCACGTGTAAAATTGGTCTACCTTCTCGTGAATACCTCTGGCCTGACTAGACAACGGACGCGTAAAAACTCGTATTATTGCCCACAGTTAAAAAGACTCTACCACCGAACGTCTTTAAGCTGCGATTTATGAACCTAGAGGAATTCCTGTCGCTCAAGTGTACAGGACTGCAGCATCATAAAAAGCTCCTACATGAATATCTGGTCACGTTTAAGTTTCCTCTAAAAGCGCCTAGAATTTTATCACCTAAGTTTCAAGGACTGTCGGCATTGTTCCACCAAGGTCAAATACTTTGCACATGAGTGACGTCTTCAACCCACAAGATTAAAAAAAAATTCCTCTACTCGTCTCAGAAATCGTCCACAATGGTAATATTTCATTCGATACGTTCTTACACACTCGTTGTAGAACTACTAAGTACATAAAAGTACATAATATACGTTTTAGCATCGGAATTGCTGTTACGTCCTGTTTACTGGAAAATCGACTAGACGAAAACTTATATTCGGAGTTCCTAAACAAATAAAAACGCAGTTTTTTTTTTTTTACTTGAAGCTGTATACATTTAATTTTCTGTGTAGTGTAGGCTTGTTATGGTTCTATTTTCGCCATATTGTTATGTACTCAAACACAAACCTTTTAGAACTATACTGGTAAATAAACTGAAATATATTTCAAAGAATGTCGGCAGTACAACAACTTCTACTTTGTATAAATTAATTGCTGAAATTTATTCCTGGGTCTATTTTGCAGTTTCACTAATATTTTCCTTGGTTCCGTATTTTAAAATGAATGCTATGATTAAAATGCGAAATTAAAAAACCTAGTATATATTTGAGAACATGACAATGTAAAACAAACAATCAGGTTTCATACGATCACATTAAACTTTAACTAAAGCTTTTACCTTATTACGACAAAATACAATGTATACTGGACAGAAATTATGTGCGGATCATCATTATAGTCTATCATTTCAGAATGACCGCGTCAGGGCAGTGGCCAGATCACTCGTCTCGATACCTTACCGTATTTCTAGACCTTGAGTTCCGTTGCTGCTCCCCTCACACCAACCTCACCAGCGATCAAAACTTCTCTAATAGCACAGATAAAAATATCTCCACTCTATTCTATAAGCAAACAGTTTGATTATCACCGAATACAGAGTATGTACCGCAAGCACATTATACAGCATCTGGCTGAGCATGACATATGCCACATTGTGAGACTACGCGAGATCGGGGAAGACGTACATAATTCCGATTTCACTTTGGTTGGATGCTGGAGCCAATGTGCACGCGAGGGGACCTCCAAATGTTGTTTCCGGTCCGTAAAACAACAAGAAAGAATTGACGTATTGAGAGGCCACGCTGCTATACCACATGTCATCGTGCACATGTCTTGTTTGTTTACTTGTCAGATTGTTTGTGTGTATTCTCTGGTTTTCTGTGAAACACCATTTGCTGCAATGGTGTACGTTCAAAATACTTCTTTAGTATGTATGAACATTAACGGAATGACTAGCGCTAGTAGAGATCCAAAACATAAAGTTTTCCGTTAATTTTAAACCTTAACCGTCGATTTGAGAAGCCAAATGTCTTGTGTCTAATTTATTATTTAGTTTGTTTTGCAGCTCACGAGCTCCAGGAGATATGCCATCACCTAACAAAACACATAACAGAATTTATAGTTAGCCATCTATTACAAAGAAGACCAAAACTATTCCATCTTGTAATATTTAATAATGCTACGTGTAGTATGCGAGCGTGTGTTTGTAAGTTGTCATGTTCTTGATTTTGGGTTCGTTTTCAAATGCCAAGAAAAATTGTTTTTCTAGAGCACAAAAATTTAAATCATTTCGGGAACATGAAACACACTAAAACAAAAAACTTTACCTAAATGTAGTACATACTTCTACCTCTCGTCCCCTTCAGGGGGAAAAATATTACGTGCCAGCTACAAAATATTTTGTTGATCTTTACCCTGCCATACATCTTGTTAGCTCACCACAAAAACAGTTTGCTGTCACATCTACAAAATGTTCTTCTTTAAAAAATAATTTTATGTTGAGCACAAAATAATTTGGCTGGATGTATATCTGTCTCCTACAATTTTTTTTTTTCAGTGTTCCCATGCTACTTAGTTTATGAACCACGTGTATTTACAGTACAAACCCCACTGAGTGACTGATTTATAATCTTGATTTTCAAAGCTGTAACTAATTATGTAACAGTTTGCTTTGCAGATTAAATTTATATTAAAATCGAAATATATTATTTATATATTATTATTTTATATGTTATATACATAATTACAAGAATGGATTCTTGATACAGATCATGATTGTTTCCTTCCTTATTACTGAAACTCTGAAAAACTGTTTTTTTTACCTTGCCAGCCAATGCCCCTGGTCAACAAGTTTTCTCGGGGATTTCCCGTTTCACCCCACCCCTTCATTCCTGCACCGTTCCACTCACCTCACTCGCCTCTTATCTCCCTTCACTAGACCTCGGTGTTAGAGCTGAACAAAATATCTTCACTCTAGTTGTTACTTTCTGATGATCTAAAACTGAAGATCATTACATGCCTGCACTGTTAAAAATTTCCGTAAAGCCTAGTAAATATTTACAGAAAAGTACTGTAATTATAAGTGGCTTCCGTATTTTTTTTACGGAGGTTTGTCCGTATTGCCAGTACGGATGTTTGGCCGTAGCTTCCCATGAATTCATGGAAATATGTTTCTACAATTTTAAAGCATATTTGATTGTGTTTCTTTTAAAATACTGGTATTATTGATCAGTATGACTCCTTGAGTTAATGCGCATGCACACTGGTGCGAAACGAAGGGAAAACAAGACAAGCTAAGATAATAGAAACGAAGGGCTGCTTCCTGGTTGTCCAATCTTTGCCGCGGGAGGAGAAGAGGTGCGGAGTAAGGCACTGTGCGGAGCGACGAGCAATACAGGCTAGGACTCGTATCGTGCATGGGCAAAGGGCCGCACAGCCCTGTGACTGAAGTGTTCCAAGGAGGCCACACACCTCTTCTATTCTCCTCGCTTCCCCTGTCCTACAGTGGGTGGCCACGCATGTCATTACAGAGAACTTATCACAGCCTAAAAAATCGCACCTTTTCTCTGCTTTTTGCGTCAACAGGTATGCACATTTGAAGTTATTTATTTAGATAGAGTAAAATCTTCTTCTCATATTGGTACTGATGAAGTTCTGTAAAATTAGGGTGTCAAAAATAAAAGTTTTCTCTTATAAAGTTGGGCCCCTACCTCTGCATGAAACTCGTTTATTTGCCGTTTTGTTACTGTGGTACAATGTTTAGAGTGTCTGCCTGGAAATCGTAGGATCGTGGATTCAAATCCCGGAATATTAGAGAAATTTTTTCGGTTACTGAATAGTACATCATAATCTCCAGAAAACAGCAATCAAGAATATTTTACATTTCTGTAAAATTGATTGCCAGTAATTAAAAAAAAAAATTTGTGTGAGGAAAGAAGATTGTCCGTAATTTTACGGAGGATTTAGTTGCCAAGCAAAACTGAGTGTCCGTTATTTAACGAAGATTTCTGGATTAATTTTTGCCTGTACTTTTTCGTAATTTCACGGAGTTTTTTTCCAACAGTGTGCTGACACATGTATTGTACCTTTGTTTTGGCCATTTAGTCCAAATTTCGCCTTCAAATATAATTTTCTGCAAAGTTTTCTATTTAATTTTCCTGTATGCGATATGTTTACAGTTATCTTAAGTGTTTTTATTTAAAGTGTAACATCCGCCACCATAGGCATATTCGATTTACGTACACGTTGAAACACTACCATTACCGCAACACAAAGTTTTTATTTTTGGACGGTTCTACAATGGAGACGAGTTAAAAAGTGAAGAAGTATTTCGGACATACGACATTGTAGGAAATGGTGTCTCACAGAAAACCTCACAAAACAGACAAGTAAACAAACAAAAGAACTTTCTTTGCAACTAGCAAACATAGGTAAACATATACAATCCCACAAGGAATTAGTCAGTGAGTTACAAGAAAAATTAATGAAAACGAGCACGCAGGCACCAGAAAGAAACCAGTTGCAAGCAAAGTGAGTTTGTTTGTTTACTTCTCTATTTGTTTGTGTGTATTCTCTGGTTTTCTGTGACACACAATTTGCTGCAATGGCGCATGTCCAAAATACTTCATCAGTTTGTAACACCAAGCTTTACCGCAAAGAAAATTTTGTTTAAAGTGTAAATTTAAATTATTTGTTTCGATTTCTGCACAGTGATAACACTTACGTTGCCACAACAAAAGTTTGTTAAAAAGTATGAGCAACTACAAAGTTATTGTGCGGCAAAGAAATGATAACGGTAATGATAACAAAAAGTGTGTTACTGTATTGTTAAGATAATTTATTTTAAATTTATGTTGTGAAGATAGCTGTGGTATTTTTAACACGTGCTGTATGTTGAAAAAATTACTATATTTGTTACAAAGAAATATTATTTAAAAAATTTATTTATGTAAAAATGTGACACAACAACACATACGTTTTCCACATTTGCTTTGCAGTAAGGCAATATTTCTTTAACGCCAGCAAAATACTCGTACCTGAGCAGCAAAGTTACTTTGCAGTCGATAATATTTAAACGAAATTCTGCTGTCTCTAAGAAGGTATTTATACTGTGTGAATATATTTTCTTTACAGCTTGTCTTAAAAAAAAGCTACAACTAGCCCTACCAAAAAACATTGATTTACTTTTATAGCAACACAATATTTTGTTAACATTACGATTAAAAAAATACATTTGGTTTAAAGCTTCTTGCAGTGGCTCATATCCAAACAAAGTTGGTGTTGTGGCAAACAATAAATTTTTAGAGTTAAATTTTGTTATGACGTTTGCTTTCGCTTTTGTTATGTACGTTTGGTATGCAAGTTCGTAGAAAATGACGTGGTAATGGTTTAAGTACACATTTGAGGGAATTGTTTACTTAATTTGACTTGCGGGATTGCAGGAATTAATTGTGAGAAACTCATATATCAAATTCCAAATGTCAAGTTATTGAACGTTTACATTAATGTTGCATTTAAACAGCCAACAGAGTAGTATTCTGCGTTTTATCACGGCCGACCGCATAAAAATAAATCGGAAACAAAAATTACAACAATAATTACATAAATCTAAGATAGCATTAGGTATTCCATCTCAACGACATTTTCGCTTACTTTGCTTCACAAGTCTGTTGGAGAAATTATAACTCTATTAAGAAAATGACTAATCAAATACGCAAATATTTATTCCTATTGGCGGAAAACTTTCAGAGTAAGAAATGCACCATTGTTCATTTTGCGTAACCAAAGTCTGTATGACTTTTCGTATGGCATGGTAAGAACAGGAAAAGGTTCAAAACGCTTAAAAAATTCCATAATTTCTTCGTTGAAAAAGAAGTCGTTGAACTTTACAGAAGCCCCGCTTACATGACGAATAGCGTCTGAGAATATTTGGAAACTTTTAAGCTTACATTTAACCACGCTATTTTTACACATGCAAACACTTTATCAGAACTCTTTCGGTTATCGCTGTTTATCTTATTTCAAATAAGAAGTTTGACAAAGGCAAAGTTTGCAAGAGTCAAGCAGAGAACCTTGTATCCAAGTGAACTTGTCCTCGGGCGCATGTGAGCGCTAAAATGAGCTAAAGCATTCGCTTATTTTTTGTTATATTCTTGGGCCAAAGTTTCGCAGCAAATAGCGTCTTCGTCTTTTAAGAAGAAAGCGTATAAGACGCAACTGTTTGTGGATTAATTTGGAGACAGGCAGATGTTAAAATACACGTGCATGTGTAAAATTGAAACTATGTAACAGTGAACCGTCTCGGGGAGAGACAGCTTTGCAAACCGAAGTTAAGCTTTTACACACTTAGCTGCTAAGTTATATTTTGTTTGTTAAGTGTAAGATTTTTTAAAATTAATAGCCTAACTCTAAAATGTTATATAATGGGACGTTTTATTTGCTACGTCAACAATTTATTTGTTAGGTAACGAAATATTTTCTGAGAAATAGGCATAAGTCGAACTTTAAAATTTGAATAATTTTGCAATATTTATCCTGCTTTCCAAAAACTTATGAGATTACCTCATTGTGTGCACGTGTGTGTGTGAACTAATTCGTACCAAACTTGGTACACATATAGAGATGACTTGACTTTTATGTATTTTGTTCAGTCCGTGTTCATGTTACCTAAATTGCGGCAGTTTCAACATTTTTTAATCAGACGAGATATATTGAAAACCATTTTTAAAATTTCATCAAATTTCGGTGTACATATGTTATATATAATATTATTTATTGTTAATTTATTATTATAATATTAATATTATCAATATTATTTATTACTAATATTCGTATTCCAATGAAATGTAAGTCATTAAACATTAATTTTATTGGTGCTATTTGTGGAATTAGTCCTATATTTTTAAGGTTACTTGGACTTTCTTTTATGCTGTATTCATAATTTCAAAATTGTGGCTATATACAAAATATATACATATACATTTATTTATTTCTATCATTAATATAACTAAGGAACTATTTTTTTTTTTTTTTTACAAATTTCATCGAACTTAGTTCCACGTTTCCTGCCGTGTTTAAATTTTGTAAACGGTGGCCATTTGAACATTTATATTTTCACACGAGTTATCTTAGGAAACATTTTTGAGAATTTTCATCAAACTCACTACATATAGCATTAAGTAAGGTGACGTGACTTTTAAGTATTTTGTTAAAGCCATGTACACGTTTTCAAAATGGTGCCTCTATGTAGGTTTTTCGGTCATTCGAGGTGTCTAAGGAACAACATTTCTTTGTGTTCCTGCTGTGTTCATATTTTAAAAATTGCGTCGTGTTTAACATTTTTTTGATCACACGATATCAAAATTTCATCAAATTAGGTACCCTTATAGTAGGTATTTTCTGAGATCTATTAAGTTTTATATAGTTTCTTCATGATGTCGTGTTGACAGTTTCATAATGGCGGACTTTTAATCATTATTGATCTCACAAGATACTTAGGGAATACTTTTTTGGTAGTGCATCTGACTCGATACACATATAGTACTGCGGCCACTTCATTGTCATGTACGCTCATTACATATTCGTGTTTTCAAATTGGCGGTGATTCGAATAATTTTAACCACACGAGATATTTACGGAACCATATCCCGAATTTTCTCAAAAACGGTGCACATTCAGTATATCACTTTGTTTTCTCACCCGTCCTAAATAGTTTTGTTCGAGTCAGGTGCATAATTTAAAAAAATCGCCTTCTGACATTTTTTGGGGCTATTTAATATCTATGGAGTAATTTGGTCAACTCATTCATTATATTTTGAAAGTTGATCGTTAGAACCACTGATTTTTTGTGAAAATAATTTGGGACTAACTTGTTTCAATGCCACATGTACACATCTGCAGCTCTGATTCATTGTTAGCGATTATATATATTTTTAACTCTCAGCGTTTAGGGATGCTATCAGCAAATCACAGACGTATGTTGTGGCAGTAAGCTTGTTCTGATTGGCACTATCAAATGAGCTACGCCTCCGCAATAATACAATTTGCCAATAACCATGAAGAAGAGATGCAGCTCTACAGGCAAGGCATTGGAACAAATTGGTGGGAAATTCTTTTCACCGAAAATGGGTGGTTCAATTCATCTTATAAGCTTGTAGATACTTCAATTTAGAAGGCAGCATGACATGAATCTATAAAGATATTTACTTATGTTTCGAGAACTACTTGACCGATTATAACCAAATTTAATATTTTGACAACTTATCATTCAAGCTTTGATATAGCAGTCTATGTTGCTAAGGTTCACAATGTTAACAGATGATATGATATGTATCATATTTCTAGATGCACGTAGGACGGGCGACACAACGGTAAGGGGTGGGGTCAGAGGCTACACTGTGAAATTTTTTCTCCGTCGATTTACGGCATTTCTGGTAAAATTTTTCCAGATACATCCGTGAATTCACGGAAACTTATTTCCTAATTCAACAGAAGTTTCCGTAAAACAGTTTCATTGCACGGAACTGAGCCATACTTACCTGTCTAAATGCTACAATTGCATTTCTACAGATTTGCAGATTTACCGATGATGTTACTATCTGTAATATTTACAGCTCTCTAACTCATACATTTACAATTTTTTTCCACACAAGTGTTTAAGTGGTACCGAATGCCAGTGTAATTTTTTGGTATGTTACTAAGGAGTACTAAAAAACAGTTGCTAAAAACTCTCACAAACATTTGGCGGCACTGATAAAAATAATTTTCGTTGTTTTACGGAGAAGTTCTGGTAATAAAAATTCCTCGGAAGTGTCTGTTTATTTACGAAAGGCAATTTGCTCCACTTATGTAAACTCGCATTTATGGGACTTCTCTAGGATGCAGGCACAATAATGCTTACGATTATACTGTAGTTTCTTCTCGCAGTTGTACATATGTTCAATTAATGAAACGAAATTATGTAGGGCCTATAACAAAACAATGTTTCCGTTGATTAAAAAGACATTTCCGTACAATTATCTGTAAATTTATGGAAATTTTTAACAGCGTACAGCTGAATCGGACCCGAACTGAAGACGACCTCGTAAATCTATGCTGACGTGCACAGTTGGTGACTGAACAACAAAGATAGGTGCCAACACATTTCTACGTGCACCGGTCCCAGACATTCCTGTCGACAGCTTCAGATGTGCGTGACGGAGGGTAACATTCTGGGTCAATTTTCACCTCAACGGAGAATAAGAAGGCTCGTTAGTAATCGTTTTAAAATGCCGTATTAATTATAATGCATATGATCTGAATAAACAGGCTAATAGCCTGTAGCATATTAGCTAATAGTATATCAACTGTTGATATTTATCACTGGAGACCAGCTCACTTGGGAACTTAGATTCTGAAATACATTTGTGTCTAAAATCGTGGAATGTCTTGGGAAACAGGAAACTATTACTTCTACATTGTGGATGTGAAAACAATTATTTCTTTAAATATAACATAAACATTAAAATCATATTCGGATGTAAAATGTATAACGGGGTTTTTAAGACAACGGCGTTCTTATAGTGCATTTTTTAAAAAACTCTTTTACGCCTGAGGTTTCCTACGCGCCGGCTATAGATGCAAATATGCTTTGGTAGAGTGAGTTACGTATTGCTCAAGGCCATATTTAATGAAGCTACGCCTACTACGTGCTTCAAATGCTTTGCAGAGTGTTGGTAAACGCGATTTTTCTTTTATGGAACAATATCACATATGCCAATTTAGTAGAGTGAAAAATTGACGAAAAGTTGTCACGTCATAGGAATATTTCCGCCACAAGCGAAAATGTATTTTTCCCGAAAGCGCACATCATAGTGAGTATAAAAAGTAATGTTGCCAACTTGGCAGCCTGGCAGGTTGTCCGCCATATTGGGTTAAAGATGGCGACTATGCATTTATATCTTTGTTAATATCTCGACTTCTATTTATCCAATTTAAAAGTTCTTTTTTTTTTTTTTTTTTTTAATATTAAAGCTTCTTCGTGTACCTTTAATTAAGTTATTTACATTTTTTGTCTATCTATAATATTTTTTAAATAAAATATTAAAATCCTGTTTTTAAAGCATAATTTAAATCGTTAATTTTCTAGTTTCAGAACAATGCGATAACAACTTTTATTGTGGTATATGACTACTATACGCGCTATTTTATTACTTGGCTATTTTTTTTTTTTCGTACGATCACTCGTTTTCTCGGAAATGAGGATCAAAAATGGCAACCAACGTTTTTCTTAATTTTAATTCAAGACTTAAAATATATAGTCACGTAGTGTATAATGAAGGGCAGTCTATGTTATTGCACCACACTTATCATGTAATGAATTATTTTCTTACAATATTTGTTTTCGCCTTTTTTATTGCAAGTGGTGTTCTCATTTAAAATGGAGCCTATTGTGTGTTTAAGTCCAGCAAAGCGTCCAAGATATACGAGCCAGCACTGTCTCATATGTTTCAAATACGAACCGATAAATGAAATTCGTAACAGTACTCAAACATGAGTTAGTAAAATAAACAAAGTATCAAACTGCGGAAGGTATTTTCGTAATTAGATTCTCATTATGGCGAAATTCTTAATAAAATACTGAAAAAGTCGAAAGTCATGCAGGATAAGATTTGGTTTGGCACAGTTCATGTTACAGTGATTTCACACATGCAGGACAATTAAACGACTTGAAAAGAAAGCTTCCACACTTCTATCAAACGAACATGAAGTACAACAAACATCCACTTCTAAAGAAGTTCCGACCATACACAGAAGATTTGTGGTTCCCACTGTGAACTGGGATATGTGTATTTTTTGCCAAAAAAAATTTTTAAAAAGAAGCTACTTAGTCAGGTCATGTCTTTTGAATGCATGAAGTAAATTCGTTTTTTGGCAGAAAGAAATGAAACACTGATTGTCGCATTGGTGTAGAAGACTTAATTGCAACGGCGCACATTACCTTGTTGAGTGTAGGCGGCAAGAACAACGGAAGTATGAATTACGTGAAGGAAAAAACCCACAAAATAGAGTATGCTGGGTTGCCACTCCTGCCAATAAAACTAACCAAGCATTGCACACACTTTGCGATAAGTTGGATGACGGTTTTTCTAACAAATATGTGTACAGTATGAAGGATATTCTGGAAAGGTACTGTACTCTGGCAAATGAAGGTCCTGCAATGACTTTGAAAGAACTGAAGGGTCGCATACAAAATCATTATAAGGACAAAGTTACTTTCCAGAAACAAAGGAATGCTAGTTTTCCCTTATTAGTATTCCTTACTGTAACGACTGGTACAGCTATGCTAGCTGCTGCAGAGTTAGAGCAAAATGAATGTTATCAAGAGAAACTGCAATGGAGGGAGGAATTTTCGAAGGTAAGAGTATTGCACCATGCTGCACTTATATTAAGAAAAGATTTAAAAGAGATGGCTGGTATGGAAAGTTACGACACTATTTCGATAGACGAAGCTAGAAAGTGTGTTCCAAGTAGTATTTGCGATATTGTTCGCTTAATCATTGAAGATGACTGTGATGATACTGATGAAAACACTGCTCCGGACATCACTAGAGAGAGAGAGAGAGAGAGAGAGAGAGAGAGAGAGAGAAATACTAAATGTTTGTCAGGATCTACAATATCTGCAATCTAAAGGTAGGAAATTGACACCAAAACATGTTGCAATTGGATTGGAAGTTCATCATGCAACAAGGTCCAAAAAACTTGTAAATTTCATGAAAGCTGCAGGATGCAGTATACCATACAATACTGTTTGGCGTATTGGAACCACAATAGCTAATGAAAATTTACAGTTGTTTTTGGAAAAAGGTGTAGTAATTCCTCGTAATCTGAGAAATGGAAATTTTACAGTTTGCCGCTGACAAAATATACATTCTGGAAGAAACTCTTGATGGTAAAGGGACATTTCATGCTGCTCAAATTGTGGTATTCCAGCATGGAATACTTAATGGAACACCGCCCATCGAAACACCCACAACAATAGGTAATGATAGAGTATTGAAAGTTTGTACCAGCTGATTATAACAAAATTGTACCTCCTCCAAGAA
This sequence comes from Medauroidea extradentata, assembly GCA_003012365.1. Lineage (NCBI taxonomy): Eukaryota > Metazoa > Arthropoda > Insecta > Phasmatodea > Phasmatidae > Medauroidea > Medauroidea extradentata. Next base: position 70,573 of record PNEQ01127199.1, on the reverse strand, counting down.
TCAATCGAAAATCACTGAAGCCTCTGGTATACAATAGTAAATGTAACCAGTTACAACCAATCGAAAATAACAAAAATGTTTTCAAGATGTCGCATGATTTACCTTGGATATGGAGTAGAAATTCACAAGTCGCGCAACATGACATTCCAATTCCAGGAGGGACATCTTACAACCAGGTATTTACTAGTGATACAGCAGAAAATAACTGTAATTGGACTCTGTCCTTTATTACCAGCACTAGCATCTGTGTATGACACAATTTGGACTGTGATCCTAAGATGCAAAGCAATTGCCACACATTTGGGCCAATTTCAAACTATTATTACATTTGATCAGGCACTGTATTGCAAAGGCAAATGAGTTAGTATGGTGTAATCAAGATGCCGCTAGCGGAGTGATCATGGGACTTGGAGGTTTTCACACCATTGTGGTTTACATTGCAGCTATTGGGCAGTACTCCACAGGGTCTGGACTTGAGCGTTGTTGGACAGAAAGTGCACTTTTTTTCTGAAAATACAGCATGTAATATGCGGAAAGGAAAGCAATACAATAGAGCTATTAGGGCTCACAATATCACGTATGAATCTGTTTGGAATGTTCTTTCACTGTAAAAAATTTTCTCCGTCGATTTACGGAATTTCCGGTAAAAATTTCTCCAGATACCTCCGTGAATTCACGGAAACTTATTTCCGTATCAAACAGAAGTTTCCGTAAAACAGTTTCATCACACGGAACTGAGCCATACTTACATGTCTATAATGCTACGATTGCATTTATACAGATTTGCAGATTTACCGGTGGTGTTATTAAAATATATCCGTGATATTTACAGCTTTCTAACCCATACATTTTCGATTTTTTCCGTGTAAGTGTCCGCAGCAGACTTATGGACATATTACGTATGATTCCGTAGTGTATATTTACTGTAGACATTTCCGTATTTTACTTTTACGGACACTATTTTCGTTTATTAACGGTACATTTCCGTTAAAATTTATAACGGTGTACATGAGAGTATTTCAAGTGGTACCGAATGCCAGTGGAATTTTTAGTATGTTACTAAGAAGTACTAAATAACAGTTGCTAAAAACTGTCACTAACATTAGGTGGCACTGTTAAAATTTATTTTCGTTGTTTTACGGAGAAGTGCTGGTAAAAAATTCCCCAGAAGTGCCCGTTAATTCCACTTATGGAAACTCGCATATTTATGTGACTTCTTTAGGATGCAGGCGCAATAATGCGTTCGGTTATTTATTTAGTTTCTTCTCGCAGTTTGACATACGTTTAATTAAGGAAACATAATTATGTATAGCTATGTTACAAAATAATGTTTCCGTTAATTAAACAGACGTTTCCGTAAGATTGTCCGTAAATTCACTGAAATTTTTAACAGTGTTTGAATGAATTCCTCGGTTGGGTAAATGAAAATCAGGTTGAACTGGATCTGGACCAGGCTGTAAAGCATTCAAACCTTATTGCATCAGCATTCAGGAACAGAAATTTCGAAAGTGGTAAAGAAAGGGTTACTCTGTTCTTGGAAGAATTGCCTAGTATTCTTAATGCACTTGAAGATATTGTGAATGAAATGTCTGCAGATATGGTCTCAATTTCAAACGAACGTTTTTCTGTTACTGTACGGTTAGGTAGTTCACTACATAACAATCTAAGTAGCTCGGTGTTAAACTGTTTTAGCTTTTTAAAAAATAAAATTATTGCGATGATATCACTTGGAAAACTTTCTTACCCGCGAATTTAATTGTAGTAAAAGGCTCACCCAAAGCGTTACGCGTTAATGCCAAATCTTTCGGGAACCATTCGAGTATTTCTAAGGTGCGACATTTATACTTTATCTGTCAAAATGTCAGACTAGTAATGACACACATTAGTGAATTGTGCGTTGAAAATATGAAAAACTAAAGTGCCAGTTAAGGTTCTAGTAAAATTTTACAGAGGCTATAAAAACGTGCAGAAAGTCTTCGTTTCATAAATAAAAGAATATGTTAATGAAACAATTTATAAATTACTGGTGACTGAACTAATGAACATAAAATTATAAAAAATGTGATCCCCGATTTATAAATGATTTTGAAATATGCATATAGACTCAGTCACAGACACAGAGAGCTGGGTGAATAGCAGGTCATTATTGGAATTTGTATGCATATATTTATGTATGCATGTATGTATAGACACACGCATAAAATTGGACTTTAACAAAATTTTAATGCATAATATCGAATTTTGTCTGTCAAATGTATAACTGACAATAAATCTTCATACAGGTACGAGTACAATACGCCATTTTATGTCAGACATCTGGAAAAAAACTTAGATAGACGTAAATGCGTGTTACCCAAAACTTGCCGAACGCATTCCTTCAATTAATTAAATTTTGTGCAATAAACCATATTAGCTCAATCTCCATGCTTGCCAATCAGAATCAAAAGTAATCGTCACTGCCTGCCACATAAAGTTTTACAGTGTATTTTGTTTCATATCAGTACAACTAAATCTACAAAATGTATAAGTACATTTTAATAGGTAGTTATCTGCCACCCTTCCTGAAGTAAAGCATTCTTTCGTTCGAAAAACAGTCGAAAATAGATGGCGTTGTGAAAGTAAGATGTCAAACCGTTTAAGAGTAAAAATTAATCTACTCTCTCCCTCTCAGCGAATAAGCCTTGGAGTAAAATCAGCATTCCTTGCTAGTTGGCAAGGAATGATAGGGAATCTAACTGGTCAACTGTGAAGTCTATGTAGGAATAGGAAAATATGGTTTTTAGAGTAGTTACTCAAAATTAAAGTCTTTCAGATATACCGTAGTGCAAATCTCGACCTTGATGCGAATAAAAGTACATAGAAAGTATCTTACTGTAAGGTTGGACGTATCGGAAGTAGGAAATGATTAATACATTAATCAATAAAAAACTCTTTAAAAGTATATATAAGCAGACACAATTTATTAGATCGCATATGGAGATAAAAATGCTCGAGTGGACAGAAGAACCAGTTAAAGATACAGTGGGTACTATTGATTAACAAACCATGAACTAAAATGGTAAAAGTTAGTTTAATTTTGCGACGAGTAATGCGTGAGAAACCACAAAAGCAATATATTCATGAAATTATATGGACAACAAAAGAGTATAAATCAGATATATACTATTGTATTTCTAAACCAGATACTGACGAAAGAAGTACATCACGTTTATCACATACTGGATTGGATGTAAGTACTGGCCATTCTATACTGATAGCGTAAATCAACATCTTAAGTAAATTGGCAAAGAGGAATATGAAAATGCAGGGAATTCCTAAATACGATAAGAATAAAGTGTACGGAGACTATATTATATTTTTAAATAATCTAATTGTAGGATCAACACGCAATGAACTTCGAAGTACTTGAATAACAGAAATAACTACATGAAGTATGTGTTATACGTAATTAAAGAACAGGAACTAGGAGGCTAAAAATACGGAATGAATATGCACGTATATGTGTGTTTATAAGATAATAAAAACGCTTATTTATGATGGTTGAAAACTAAATGGTACGATAGCATGCAATAAATAAAATACAAATAAAAATGTTTAAAATGATAGTTGGGATATATAGCCTACTGTACATTAGAAATAACGAACACAAAATACACTGCAATTCAAGAACAGATTATGAACCTATGAATCATATTGGCAGAGAAAGGAAAATAAAGCAAATATATGTCATATAACTAAGTAAACTTAGCTTTCACGTTATAAACATTAGTGGTATTCAGCATCTGAAGCAAGGGAAGTGAAAAATGGCTGAAAAGTGTTACCTGAGGCTTAATTTCAACATTTATCAAAGGCAGAATTATAATCAGCTACAAAAAGTGGTAAAAATACGAAAAGTCCGCCTGCACGTACTATAATGTAGAACATTTGATAAATTCTACACAAGAGATTCAATTTTTTTTTTTTTAAATTCTAAATATATTTTTCATTATTCATCAAACTTCTGTCAGACGGAAAAAAAGCTCTAGTATATTTAATTCTTTAAATGAGATCGCATACGTAATTATGTATTATGTATATTGAAAATCTTTTACTTTACATTGGAAACGCAGGTAATGTGCGGACTGTGAGCTTATTCTCACATAAATTTCTTTAGAAGAAAAAAATGTAATTTAACCTTAAAATACACATTATTTCATTCAACCTTAAAAAGTACTACACACTTAGGGTCTAATTTATAGATTTTAATGAAGGATTAATATGGTACGAATGAAGGAATTTTTGGAACTAATGTGAAGTGTTGTTCCCACTACTGTGTAAGACTTCATGTGACCCACAGTATGTGTTACCAAAGAAATTAGGAAAAAAAAAAAAGGAAATCACGCATAAGATTGTTACCATAGCAAAATGTCTGAGCCGAATTACAAACAATTTTAAATTGAAAATTTTAATTTATGTACAGTTCTTTTTTGCGGATGACACATTCTTCCTTTCATATGTCCTGATTTATATTTATATTTAAAAAATCGTCAACCACCAAATGTAAGAGAATGGCTTTTGAAGGTAAACATTGAAATAAAAGTATAATTACGTGGCTGTAAAACTAAATAACTTAACTGTCAAAATAATTTAGTATGCTTGATTTCGTATAACGAGAATAGCGAGTTTTATATATATATATATATATATATATATATATACATATATATATATATGTGTGTGTGTGTGTGTGTGTGTGTGTTAATGTTTCTGTGATTTGACGTAATTCCTTTTGTATGATTCACGTTTCGTTTTTATGTGTGTTGACTACTACAACCATACTCGGCTCGGTTACTTTATTGTTCTTCTTTTATTGTGCTTGGTTTACTAGGATAAGATATTACTGCAATGGTGTATGTCTAATACAATTGGTTTCATCAGTGAATTACCAGAGTAAAAAATACGTTTAAAGAGACTTCCACGAATAAGTTAGTTGTTTTATTGTTTATCAGCTGTCTTAGTCAGCAGAGAGAGAGAGTGGTTAGTTATTAAATGGTAATATATATGGTAACGGGACTGAAGAGGTATGTGATGTGTGTAGCGAGGTTACAGTTCGAGGAAGAACAGACTGCTCGGACAATAGTGGTTCTTGACCCCCGGCGCAGAGTTCGCAGGTCCTGTGGCCCGCATGCGAGGGACAGTTCGGCCCGCCCCAACAATACTGTAGTCAGCGCGCGTGCAAGCCGCGACCAGCGCGGCCAAATAACATTTGCGGATTCCCGCTAGGCAGCGCGGCCAAGTGGTGTAGTGTGCTGTTGTGCGGTAGTTTTTGCCGCGCCTTTGATCGCCGAGAGGCTTGCGAGGCGACGGTATTTTTCCACGCGGGCGTGGGACTAGAGGACATCTTGGCTGGCACTTGGATTCCGGCCAGGCCATGCCTTGATGGAATCATTCAACTGACTGAATTGAAGAGATGTCCGTCAGCATTCAACATCTAGGTCTTTAGCTCTGATGAGGAGGGACACACGGTGCATGCAGCAGCGCCGTGATGAAGGGGCGGGGAAACAGGAGATCCTCGAGAAAACTCGTCGACCAGCGGCATCGTCTGGCACGATTCCCATATGCGCAAATCCGGGGACTGATCCCGTCGGGAATCGAACCCGGATGACCTTGGTGGGAGGCGAGTATGTTAACCGCAGCCACTAGAGTCATTCAATTGAGGTGGCCACCTTGGTGAACGTATTTGGCGCATTCGAGGCCTATATGTGCAGAAGCAGTAAGGACGACACAACACACGTATCACGCCTCCCTCTAGCCTCTAGGTGCAAGTCACTGAACTAGGGTGCAGTCTTCTCGCCGACAACTAGCCTCTATGAGACATTCAGTGGTGACTATATATTTCATGGCGTAGTATTAAACATAAATTTGTATTGTACACGCCTATACATTTCAAAATATCCTGCGCCAAGATTTCCCTATCTTAAAACATCCATTTTCGCCATTATAGGCAGCGCAAAAATTATCTTTAGCGATACACTGAGGACTTCAAATGGCTATACATTTGTGTAACGTTCTTAGAGTGATATTCCGTAGCAGACATAACTTACGCTCACTGAGCTGTTTTCGAATAATCTTGTAACTACCTGAGCCGTGCACACTACTCAGCGGCTTGGAGAGGCGGTCACCTTAAGTGAGGTCATTACGGACAGTTACAAACAACTTTACACAAGGACAGGAACCGGGAGCGGAATCGGCAATAGTATTTCTTTAGAAAACATTTCGGAATTTGCCAGGAGCGAATTCGGGAAGCCATGGAAAACTGAAATAAGGATGCCAGAGCCGGGAAGTGAAATCGGATCCTCCTAGTTGTGAGTCCTATGTATTACCGATACGCCATCTCTGAATTTCCGGAGGAAAATCCTTGTACTGCATTGCAAATTTTTTGTCGATTTTTTATTATGCTTTTCAGATAAAGAAAATATAACAAAGAATTTGAAATTGTTATTTCGCTCGTAGCCCACCCAATTAGTAAGGCTAAGCTACTGAAGAGCTGAAAATTATTTTCAGCTTTTTTGAACGTCAGTTATTTTTGCTTTTTGATACGAATATTGGTCGAAAAATATAATAAAATAGTGAATTCCCAATTTTTTGAAACAAATGTAATGTCCATTGTTTTAAATCTGTGTATACATGCTGTTCACACGGATGTAACATCTAAGCGATGTTCATACGTAAAAAAAAAAATAGTTTTCCGGCCAACAAAAAATTATGGACTTCACAATTTTATTTTGTGGTGATCACAAAGAACTTCTACTGCTGCTAGTTACAGTGAATACAAAAACATGATGAAACCACTACAAAAAAAAATGGCGAGGTCCATACTGACAAAACCTTTTTTAGTCACCAGGAATCATTTTTTTCTGTGTACGCTAGTACAATCCTAGACTTGTCTGGGTTTGAGCACTGTCATGTGTCTCATCGTTAGAGACCGGAAAAATTCGTGGGTTCACTGACCTGTACGCTAGCCTCCAAGAATATTAGTGAAATCAGAAGCTGTTTATTAGCTGCTAGCTGACACAGTGAAATGGGAGTCATAATAATCATATTCTAATTTGTGCAGTCTAATGAGAGACATGTGTGAACAATGACACGCTGTCAATAACCAGGACGCAGAGCTGCCTATGTGAGACACCGAAACAAAGTGCGGCAAAAATATTTTCGCGACTAAATCATGGTCCTAGCTATATGTTACAATTAAAATAACTTGCGCTTGTTGTTCTAAATAGATAGTATTATTTTTTTAATTAAATTTCGTTTTATACATACTTAAACTTCACATTGTGTGCCTGCCTAAACTATAATTATTTACGTAGTTGCGAATGCCTCTGATAGGCTATACATCTTACAGGTTACAATTAAAATAGTTTGTTGTTGTTATTACAGATGATTTGCATATTTTCGAATAAAATATCATCTCACTCGTACTTGAATTTAAAATCGTGTACTAAAACAATAAATATTTACGTAGATACAGTAAATAAACTTGGACCATTTATATTGTGAATTGGTATTTTTTTACCTTGTTACCAGTGATACGTAACGAAACTGGTCGATAAAAATGATGGGGTGTTGAAATTAACTATCAAAAACATTTTTCTACGATAGGTCATTTGTAGAGACATGAACTTTTCGCGAAAAGAAATTTGCCTCACTTTGTGTCAGTGACTTGTGTGCACGTCTGCAGACTTGCTTCACGGTCAGAGATTGGATGTTTTGACATTTGTGTGTCGTGGGATTTTACACGCAAATCACAGACGTGTGGTGTTACAGTAACCTTATTGTGATTGGTACAGTCAATTGAGAAACGTCACAGTTCAAAGGCACGCTGCCAATATCTATTAAGCAGAACTGCAAACGTGCACATAAGGCACTGGAACAAAGTGGGGCAAAATTCTTTTCGCGAAAAGTTCATGTCTCTAGTCATTTGCAAATCTTGCTAAATTTCCCATCAATTTTCTATTAGTTTTGTACTTTTTAAACATGGTTCATTATTACAATTCATATAGATTATATAGCGTAGCACTGACTGACCTGTTGTTAGGCTTTCTTTTCCGGGTGGAGTAATTGTGGTCTATGCCAAACACCTAAAACTCATTATACTGGGAGAAAAAAATCTTGAAACATTCACTCCAGACAACTTACATGGGACTTCTTTAGACTTTTTAAAGAGCAACTTAACAGTAATTTCTTTCACCTTGTAGATTGAAAACTCAATAAGTAGGGCTCGGTAGTTTTCGCGAAAAGATTTTTGCCCCACTTTGTTTCAGTGTCTTACGTGCACACCTGCAGCTCAACTTCGTGGCTATTGGCAGAGTGTTTACGTGCAGGGTCATTATTCATTTGACTGTGCCAATCAGATCACGGACAACTGCCACACATCACGTGGCACCACCCCACTTGAATTCCTCCTATGGTGTTTCGGAAATGATCAACTGTACCCTACGAAGGTTACATATGTAAACAGTAGTTATTAAAGTCTAAAGTTGTTAAGATAATGTATGGACATTCTGCAATTTTTAATATACAGAATGTTCGAGAATATCTTTACAAGTTGGTACTTAAATAACTTTAAAACATACCAGATAAAAACCAACGGTTTTCAACAACTAACAAGATAACTCATGAAATATTTTTCATCTCATCCAATCACTGACTAAGTACATAGCAGAGCTGCAGGTGCGCACGTAAGGCACTGTAACAAAGTGATGCAAAAATCTTTTCGCGAAACTACAGGGCCCTACCAATAAGGAAGTTTAAGTCAACGTATTTATAGCCTTGTAACTTCCATGTTAAGAGTAAATTTAAAATGATTAGAAAAATTATTCCATCAGTCAGTAAAATAAGGGTACATGGATCATAGGTGAATGATTAAGTCTATACGATTTTACAAAACACTGTACAGATACAAACACAACTATAAAATTACGAATTCTACAAATTCATAAGTAACCTTGCAAGTCATAACTATGAATTACTGGTTTATTTATTCTGGCGTATTTGATATTCAAATTTTTTGCAGCCCGAGAAATTATACTGTAGGAATTTAAAACGCTAAGACATGTCAAAACAAAAGTATGTGCGAAGGTGTTCTCTAAGGCTAGATACTAAAAATTGTTCAAATTTCTCACAAATTATCTTTAGAACTTTAGAATTAAAATAAAATAAAACCATACGTGATAATTAGGGCCCGGTCGTTTTCACGAAAAGATTTTTGCCCCACTTTGTTTCAGTGTCTTAAGTGTACACCTGCACCTCTACTTCATGAATATTGGCAGAGTGTTTTTGTGGAGAGTTATTATTCCTTTGACTGTGCCAATCAGTACATGGTTAACTGCGACACATAACGTCTGTGATTTGCGGGTTTAACTACCACACGCTGGGTGTTAAGGCATCCAATCACTGACCACAAATCAGAGCTGCTGGTGCGCACGTAAGACACTGAAACAAAGTGCTGCAAAAATCTTTTCGCGAAAACTACCGGGCCCTAGTGATAATAACAAACGGGTTTCAACATGTGACAAGATAACGCATAGCCTAAAGTTTTTTCATGTTCAGAGTGACGCAGTTTTGACGAAAAATGTGGACGCTACAGGAGAAAGCTCGGAGTGTAGTGTAGTTAACAGAGACGAGGTCTGATATCCAAGTGCAAAGAAACTTTTGGACACAGTACAGGAGGGAGCCCCCGTCCCGACCAACTATCCGGGCTTGACATTCCTCATTTATGGAAGCAGGCAGTGTTCTCCATAAACAAGGGGTGGTCGCCTGTCTGATTTAGACGCTACCGTGAACAAGACATGGCAGGCGTTTGCAAGAAGTCTGACAAAATCAGTGCGTGCGGCGGCCAGACTGTTGGAAAAAGCCTCGTTCAACAATCAACAGTGCACAAAATCTTGCGTAACAGGTTGTGACTGTATGCCTATAATGTGCAGCTACTTCTGGCACTATAGCCTACGGATAAACTTCAGCGCGAACAGTTTGCCGTGAAAATGCTAGCCAAGACTGACGAAAACAACGACTTTTTGGAAAAGATTTATTTCTCCAATAAGTCAATTGTTCATGCATCAGGCAAACTGTACCGTCATAAAGTTCGTGTCTGGGCCTAAGATATCCCTCATGTTACCCGTTTATTGGAAAGAGACAGTCCCAAAGACAATGTGTGGTGCGGACTTTGTACAATTGTTAGAGGTGCGTCAATTTCGCGGATTCATCTGGCAGCAGTCTAGACTCTCAGTCCTATACACACAGTCGTCGCACTCAATTATCAGGCACACGCAAAATTCGCGTTATTATTTGGAAATAATTTACAATTCATTGAACACAATCTGTAATGTCGTTAGCCATTGGACCTTATTTGATGACATTTACGTATTTCACTACTTGTATATGTGATTGGTCACTGTGCAGTGGACATCTTACTTATTGGCCAAAAGCGTTCTCTGTCGTAGGCCACGGCATTACTTACTAACGGAAGACGTCGAGCGATCAAACAAGAGATTGCAGTCTAGTCTGCAGTCAGAAAATAACGCGATATTTGCAGGTCTCGTATCAATTATTCATTGGCTTCATGGGTGCTCATAAGGGGGGAGGGGCAGAGGGGCCTGAGCCCCCCTAACAGATGTTCCACAATGTGTTTAGTTTTGTTTTTTAACAAAACATATAGCTTACTAATTACATTTTGATAAGTTTCGTAATCAAAGCGGTTTCATGTGTCGAAATATGCCAGGGGCTACAAATTTATACACAGGATATATCCGTTCCTGTTGACGTAAACATATATTATGATCTTGGCACCCCTTACAGTCTATAAGATGTGCGCCCTTCTTTGGCTTCTAACCGTACAGGCGGGTAGCACGCGATAACTGTACGAATTATTTCCTCATTTGCTACTGGCTTGCAATAGTCAAAGGCGTATCAAAACAACCGTCAGCTAATCATAAACTAGACAGTGAAGCAAACGTTTTCGGTATTCAACCTGACCTAGAAGATATCTACGAAATCGACGTATATCTAACAATATTGTATTTCTAGGCCATTATTTTTCATCTCGTCTACAGTCAACAGTGGTGTTCACTTGGACATGTTTCAAGAGTTTGCTGTGCCATATGGTCCACCTGCAACCTAAAGTAATTTCGCAGCAGGATGGGGCACCACCTCACTGGTTCCTCGTTATCGATCAATTTCTGGATGAAAAGTTTCCGTTTGGGGGGATTGGATGAGATGGTCCGATTTGGTGGCCGCCACGATCACCTGGCACCACTCCACTTGAATTCCTCCTATGGTGTTTTGTAAATGACCAACTGTGCCCTACAAAGGTTACAGATGTATACAGGAGTTGAGACGCATTCGCATGGAATTTTAAAATATCACCTTGTAGTGCTAGAGTGTACATGAAGAGAATTTGAATACCGAATGGACGTTTCCCACCACTAGGGGAACATACATGGAAGTGTATGGATGAGATGAAAAATATTTCGTGAGTTATCTTGTTAGTTGTTGAAAACCGTTTGTTATTATCTGGTATGTTTTTAAAGTTATTTAAGTATCAATTTGTAAAGATAATTCTCGAACATTTTGTATTTAAAAAGTGCAGAATGTCCATAAATGATCTTTACAACTTTTGGCTTTAATAACTTTAAATCTATACAAGATAACAGCAAACGGTTTTCAACGTGTGGCAAAATAACACATAAAGTTTTTTTACATTTCTTGTCAAGACTGACGCAAATAATGAGTTTTTGAAAAAACATTCGTTTCACAGATGAGTTAACCATTCAAGTGTCAGACAGACGGAATCGTCATAATATTCGTATCTGGGAAAAAGACGTGTGCCAAATTCAATGTGTAATGCGGACTTATGTATGATTGCATCATTGGTCCATTCTTTTTCATTGAGTGTACAGACACAACTAGTGTTTACTTGGTCATGTTGCAAGAGTTTGCTGTTCTACAACTGGACCATATGCAACCTGACGTCATTTCCCAGCAGGATGGGGTACCACCTCACTGGTCCCTCATTGTCCGTCAATTTATGGGTGAAAAGTTTCCGAACTGGTGGATTGGACGAGATAGTCCGATTCGATGGCCACCGCAATCACCTAACATTACCCCACTTGACTATCGGGTTTTGTAAAGGGTCAGGTATACCGATCCAAGGTAACAGACATGCAGGACTTGAAAACACTCATTCGTAATGCATTTCAACATGTCACTTTGAGATACCGGATCATACATGGAGGGAAATTGAATACTAACTGGACATATTCGTCAACTAGGAGTGCACACACTGACGTGTATCAATAAGGAAAAAAAAACTTTATGAGTTACCTTGCCACATGTTGAAAACAGTTTGTTGTTATCTTACATAGTTTTAAAGTTATTAAAATCTAGAGTTGTAAAGAACATTTGTGGACACCTGAAAGTCGGCGAACGTTAAGAAGTGTCTTAGATGCGATAAAATATGCCCTGAACTTGTTTCAATTAGAATGTTCTAATATTATATTGTGTACAGGATTTTGGTGTGCTGTATTTTTGCATTATTATTTGTATGCTAAATAAAATTGAAGCGAATTCGACTTTTTGTGCATGAAATCGTCGCAGAAAAATCAGCATAGGGCACTGGAAAGTTGAAGAGCTTAGTTTAATGTAGCGCTGAAGGTGGCCACACTGTATAGGGGACGAGAACATTATTTATCGTCTCCTGCATTTCCGTATACGTAACTCTCGCCGTGTCGTGAGAGCGGCTAAAAATGGGTTCTCGCGAACGAAGCCCCACAGTCTTCCGGAAACCTCGGGCGGCAGAGAGTTGAGGTGCTGGAAGGCCCCATTGTAGCAAGCAGTGTTGTCAGGAGTTTAAGACATTTGCAATCAGCACTGTAGTACAACATATGTGAAAGTCATTTTCTGAACTAGTACTATTTGCACGTATTATCACACATACAACTATTGACAAATGAAACTAATTACGTACACACTGCTACAGTTAAAGCGTACACACAGACACACAAAAACATCCACACATATGCCACACACACATGTGTGTGTTCCGTGATAAAATTAGCACTTTTCTATTTCTATTAATCAATTGGTTCCTTATACACCTATAACAAAGATATCTAAGTCATAGTCGAAGTAGGTATAAATAGTATCGTACTCAAAAGTTTACGTCGCTTCCGTCAGTCGTCCACTCGTCCGCACTAGTCCGCACGTCGACGGTCCGTCTACAAAGCTAGCGATTTACAACAATCTGTCACCCGTCCGTCGTTATTCCTTCCATATAAAACGCTACCAATGTACAGTACACACAGAAAACTTCTGTGGGACGTTAAAAAAATTTCACTCAACAGTCTACTTATTTTTACGGATTTATTTATTAGTCTACTGCTGTTTATAAGGACAAATGCTGATTTCATCTAACATAAATTTTGCGAACATTATATTTACTTATACAATTATTTACGTTTTAATTTGAGTAATCATTATGAAAATATAATAGTTTATCTTAATATTTTAATGCCAAAATTATCTCAATTGTAATGTAATGAATTTGCAGTACTAAGCAAGATAAAATATAAAATAAAACAAACCTCACAAACTTCTTATTAAAATTAAACCGTTGCAACGATCGCCGCCATCTTTAGAAGGCTATGCTTTCATCTGTCGTCCGTCAAAAGTTAAATCTTGCCAAGCTTTCGAAGGACGTATGGATGGAAATACTGAAAGCTTCTAATTGGCTGAAGGTCCCGTGACTGACGGACGGACGGTCGACTGACTGGCGAGACGGATCATAGTAACTCCTGCTTAACTTTGAAGTACTAAACCGTCAACACTTATACAACAATGTATAGCTTTAAAAAAAGTTGGCAACACTGCACGCAAGCTGTGGGCGTGGAACAAGATCAACTTTTTCTGGTGGCCCGAGTGTACGATAACTTCAGGGACGACACGGTGTGGTAGGACCTTGAGCTTCACGTGTGACCGCCCATACGTGGACGAGATGATTTGCTAGAAGGTGGATAAAGGGAGTGGGGAGACAGTCTGCAGAGCGCAAGACGTGCCGCGTGGAGGTCGAATCGCATCGGTGGCTTGAGTCCAGAGTCCAGCATAATTTCCAATTGAAGCACAGAGGTGCCACCACAGTTGTTTGATTTCTGTACATGAACAAATACCACTGCATACAACTTGTCTCCGGAGAAGTAAAGCCGAAGCTAAATATAGGATTTTCAGGAATAATAAAATAAAAAAAAAACATTTCTCTGTGACCTCAGACGTTAACATGTAAGTACGTTACATACTGACGGAAAAATTTCAAATTATTCATGAAAGGGGTGTCTTATTGTGTACAATTGTGGCTCTAGCATTGGCATAAAACATTTCCTTGGCAATGTTCATTGACATTTATGCCTATCCCGAATAGTACCCATAGATTTTATGTTTATTTTAAATACATCCTGCATTCTATGGATTTACTTTCGCTGATAAGTTACACAATTTTACTTGATTAGGTTGAATCATAACGAATTATTTATGTATAATCAACGGCTACATAGTAATGCCTCGCTAACTGTGACGAAATAATAGTCTAATAACTTAAGGTGATGTTTTTTCTTTACCAAATCACATTTTTTTGTAATAGATCGTACTTATATAGATACCAACAGTGAATAATGGAAGGTTTCCATTTTTCCACTTTAAAAGCTGTGGTTACGAAAAATTCGACTGAATAATGTAAACGTTTCGACGTAGCAACACTTCATGGTCGAACAATCTTTACAAATTGACATGTCAAAATAAAACTTTTATGATGTTTGCGAATTAAATATTGAAACGCAACGATTTCAAGAAAAATTTAAATGATGAAGCAGGTATCATGTCTCAGTTTAGTTTGAGACATGCTAAGAAAAATTATTTTACAATAATATACGGGCAGTAACTTCACGCATAGTAGCTTTTCCACGCCAGTTTTTAAATATGTTGTCGGCATATTATTTCAGTCTGAATTAACTGATTAATATAGGCCTACGACAAAAGTTCTCGCAGTTTGTACATCACAAAAAAGTGAAACTCTAATTGTGTATCGTGATAATGCAATAACTAAGCGTTAATATTGTTTTCTATAAGAAAATGGTGATCACAAATACTCAAGAAATACAATTTTTGCAATATCCATAAAATTAGGCGTTATTAGGAAAAAGGAAAAAAGGGGGGAGGGACACATGGGACATGACATCAAAAATATCACGTTGGTATGAAGGTGGCCGGTAAATGTTATAAAATTTAAGTGAAGTATTACCATGAATGTTGAAAATTGTGTTTTTTTTTTTTAATTAATATTTTATAATGTTCAAGTATTATTCTTTCACATTGCCCCTTCCGGTGCTGCGAACAGAGCCTATACCTGTCGCTGCAAGATGAGAAGAGAAACATATCCATTTGTTCCCACAAACATAATCGAACACTGACGACGCGCCTGTGTGGAGTCACGAGCTCCAGCTGAAACGACTCGCCCGAGGCTACGGCGATGTACGTACAAGGCGACGTAGATGGCCGCTGGCCGCGCCACGGACAATCAATCACGAAGACTCTGCGCTCTCCGCCGATAACAACCACAGTGCCCTCATCCACCCTGCAGTCTGCACCGCGCCAGACGTCCAGACGCCGCAGCACGTGCACCGATATGTGTAGGCTCCCAGGCCTGCACTTCCAGTGGCGTAACATGATGTGCGGCAGGCAAGGGAGGCATTCTAAAAGGCCACAATGATATTAAGTTTGTTACAATGAGTATTTCGCTCTTAATCGCTTCCAGATTATCATACGATTACCTTTTACACACAATTATTTTACGTGTTTTGGTATACAACTTATACAACATATTACTTTTGTATATGCTGCAAATATGTGTCAGGCAACCGAGTAAATGTTTGCCCTTCCTTAAGTTGAAGGGTGCTCAAAGACTTATTCTTCCCTACGTTGACGACACCTAATTACTTACCGCTAACTCATTTGGTTGCCATATAAAGGAGTACCTTCAGTTAATTTGGGGGTGGGCGAGGGTTTAATGTCTGTCTCTTTCCAAGTTGGCATGCAGTACGCGCCTCTCTTAGTTAGGAGTTGCTTGAAGGCTTTCACGTTAATACATTAGAGCATCTAAATGTTTGCTCTTCTAAATCGTGATATGGTTTTTGGGTTCCTTTTTGTTAAACGTGAGCGTTCAGAAAGGCTTCATTTTCGTTTGTTAAGTCCGGATAGCAGAATTTCCTATCCCGCCTCAGACTCTTTCCTTGAGATGGGTACGATGGGTCTTAGTGGGGTGGGGGGTATTTGGAATAAGGGAGAATTTTAGGGATTTCCTGTTGCATTTGGATTCGGATGAACGGCAAGGACCACGAGAAGCATACGGGGTAGCGTAGTCAGTATTATGAGCAAAGTGATATAGAGATAGGAAATTTCACGAAAAGATTTTGCAGAACTTTGTTTCAGTGCCTTAAGTGCGCACCTGCATCTCTGCTTTGTGGTCAGTGATTAGATGCCGTAATACCGCAAATCACAGACGTGATGTGTGGCAGTTATCCGTGTACTGACTGGCACAGTCAAATAAATAACGACTATGCACAAAAACAATCTCTCAATAGCCATAAAGTTGAGCTACAGGTGTGCACTGGAACAAAGTGGGGCAAATATCTTTTCACCAAAAATTCCCGCCCCTAGTGATATAACAGGAAATTAAATCAGCAAAATTCTCAAAAACTTTTTTATGTAGTCACAACAGCCTCCTCACTGCTGCTGTTTATGAAATGTCATATAAAATGTATTATATTTGCACTTATTTTTAATTTGAGAATAGATGATGTTTATGTTGCAGTATACAAAATACTGTTGCAAGTTAAAAAAAAAAAACTTACATGTGGACAGTTCTCTGAGCTCTTTGGGATAGAGGTCTTATAATTAGGAATAAAATAGTTGAATAAAGTTATTGATTTGCTAGCTCACAAAGATTACAAAAATACACAAAATAGCAATCAACTATAACTTTCACAACACAATTAATTATGCACACAATTACTACTGTGTCACAGACATTTTAATTAACTTGGACAATTAAAGCATAAAATTGTCTACAATCAATTAAAGACTACAAATCACAATAAAAATTAAGTCATAATGTACAACCTTAACAGTCCGAAGTGGTGATGGCTCACCGTGTGCTGCGCAGTACCCCGAGTGCACTCTTGAGATCTACAGTTCGACTCCCGTCGCGTACCTCCTTGTTGTCCGCCAACCTGCAGCAGCAGTCCTCTTGTTTCGCCCAATACTGCTCCGAAGATATGTGCCTCCAGCCTCGCAGTAGAATCTTACGTCACCAAGATGTCTTCACCTGTCTCCAAAAGCATAGCACCTTCTTCTAGCACGACCAATAGCGAACCCTCTCCAAATCTGTTGATTCGGGCCCTGTATACTTTGGCCAAACTCCGGGGATTCACCGAATTACAAGGGTATAAAAATAGGCATCTCATCATGCCTCGGACGTGACTTGAGTCTCATGGGCTGGCCTCGAAGTGGTAAGGCTAAGTTGAAACAGGTCTCTATGACGTACTTCGTCGGGATTCCCCATGCGGCAGCCGGGCTTGTGAATCATGGGCTAGCCCAAAAGGCGTTTTGATACAGTCCCCAGCCCTCAGAACCACAGCTTGCAACAGTGCTATAAAAATACTGTAAACTACATTTTAAGGGACAAGGCTAAATAAATTATTTTGTTTATTTTTGACAGTGTCAGTCGACTTGATTATAAAAGTTAGACTGTCGCACGTTTACAAAGACGAATTCTTTATAACTTGTAAATGTAAGTAAAATATAAGCTCGGTGAGAAATAAAAAAAAATGGTTTTGCAAACCATGAGCATGGTCGTGAAAAGCCTTGTATGACCAAACTGCTAAGTTTTTTGGAGAATGACAAAAATATTGTAACATATTTTTCATGAAAAACATTTGTTACAATGTTTAGTTTTTCAAAGTTTTCAGATAATTATATAATAATTTACGAAACATTTAATGTAACTGTTGCAAGAATACTAGATTCAGAATACATTCTCACAATGCTCCCATGTGCTGTTTTGTTTGCCAAAAGTACTCGTCGTGTTACTGTAAGCGATAAAATACGTGTACATTTTAATTATTAGCGAATGTCATCCCTTTTACTGTAATGGTCATATGATGGTAGATTATGCTGCTATGTAATATTTTCCAGATGGGTGATGTTAATCGTTGGGCAGCATTCGTAGTTGATGTTGGTGGCTACAATAAGATTCCCATGTATTAGGAAGACAATATTTAAATAGTATTTAAGGAGACATGATAGATGTTTTAGTCTGCTTCTTTCTTGGCAATGGTTTCAATGAGAATTGGTTGCATCCGATTTTAATGGAATGTAACAAATGTTATCGCATGCATTTGTCAAAACAAAACCAGCTAGTAGAGCTATATAATTATCTGATTCTCCAAATTTGTGTTCCTATACCCTCTTAAAAGCACAAAGGCAGTGAAAATTTGTAAAGTATTAAGTAGATATATGTTTCCGTTTCTCGGCTCACCTTTGTCCATTGTCACTGATAATGGTACTTATTTTTTGTCATCTGAATTTAAGAAACTGCTATTTGCATGGGGAACCAAATTTATTCAAATTTCACCCTATCACCCCCAGCTAACCTCGTTGAAAGGTGTAATCGTAATTTAAAAATTGATCTACGTGCATTCCAAGAAAATTCGCATAGGAAATTGGATTAGGTTATTTCTTTCTTAAGCGTGTACTTTAATAGTATTCAAAATGTATCTACTCTGTATGGCTCAGCTGAGGTTTTCTTGGGGCATAAGTTACTGCACCCCCATTAGTCAACGCTTGGACGTTGAAAGGCCCAGAGTTGGAGACAATGACTCCTACGGACCTGAGAAATTTATTGAATGAAGATACTGAGAATTTAAAGTTGTATCACTCTAAATTAGAGCGTCGTTATAGTGCTAAGAGAGTGCCAGTTAGTATTGTTGTTGGAGACTTGGTGTTGGTTGCTAGTCATTTTCTCAGCAGTAAAGCAGATTATTTTTTCTGCTAAGTTGGCCCCCAAGTGGCTTGGCCCATATAGAGTAATGCAATTTCTGACTCCAGTCACCATTCTGGTCCAGGATCCACAGTCTCGAACAAAAATATTGAAGATGCATATTGATCAAGTAAAATGTTTTGTGGACTCTCACTAATAGCTCGCCATCTCTCCGTCGTAGTGTGCGACGTTAAAAATAAGTAAGTTAATGTTGTTGTATTTTATGTATATATAATTGACTTATCACGTAAAGTTAGGGATTCTAATATTGCTAGCCGCCACTAAAGTGTTTCTAGTGTGTCTACATCTCCTGTCTTCTCGACCTCTGGGATCTCTTCACCAGCATCTCTTTCTCTGGACCTGCATCTGGATATGCCGAAGACTTATTATGGGAGTTGGCCATCTCAGCTGTTGCCTCCGGGGTAGCCCTGGTGCAGTATCTTCAGTCTGTTGGTTCGACTCTCCAGCCATCATATTTAAGATGGGGAGGATGAGACGGACGTCTCGTTCCATTTACGTATATCTCCTAAACTTATTTATCGCTCTTACATGATATGGAATTTTGAGTGTTGTTACTGCCTGTCTGCTTAGCTGCGGTATAAGTTTCACCCACCTGATGGTATGTGAGCAGTGGTCAAAGGCGGCGAATTCAGCGACGAGTGACGTGGCGTATGTCTTCTACGAGCTTAAAGAAATTATGGTGGCTACATCTGAAGAACAAGTGAAGAGCACCGTTTATCTTCGAATCAGAGGCTCAGAAGGGACGAAAATATAAGGGCGACTTTGAAGCGCGCATCAAATTCCGCTTCACCACAACGAAGCAAGCACTGAACTAGAGGGCAAGGTTCTCTCGGACTCATTTTTAACTATGGGAATTTAAGTTGCGAAAATATAATTTTATTACTTGAAAGTCTGTGGAAAAGTTAAATGCACATTTCTGCCCAAGTTTCATATACATCTGGTTAGTAAATTTTCAAGAAAGGCTGTTTGCAAATGCCGTTTTTAGCTATGTGGAAGGCTTCGAACCAGCGATTTTAATGAACGTAATGTCTAAACAATAATATTCCGTCTTTGTCCGAAGTGTGTTTCTTTTCGTACATTAGCTCAATCGAAACGTCGGATAGTTTCGTAAAACAAACACGTTTTTAAGAACACACAGCAACACATTTTTGAAGCGTGCGGTAAGCCGCCCAGAGGCGAGATGAGATTCGACCGTTATTAGAGTATTCGAAAAACGCCTCTACGCGCATGATCTATAACTTATATGTTTAAGAATAACATTCAAGGTACAATAAACGCGTGAACGCCCTTTTTAGGTTCCCCTCTACGCATTGTAAAATATTTTCTAGAGCCCAACAATTGCGGCAAATGGTGTTTTTTGTCGTCCTTTTTGCGAAAACCTTAGTGCAGAATCGTTTAAACGGTATACGAATGTAAAACGCACGTTTGACTTTAATAGTATGTGTTAAAATGATAGGGTCACCACTACATGTCTCATTGAGGGTAGTTGTATGCGAGAAGACAATGATATTTCAGTGACTTGCGTTTAGACTTTAGAGGCTATGGAAAGGCGTGATGTGCGTGTAACGTCGCCCTTAACAGGTCTCAAACACACTAATTACATTCATTCAGAGGCCACCTTAAATTAATACCACTTATGTACGGTCTTATTAAAAATACTATGTTTGCATTTATGACTTCATTTTGGCCTAAATATAAATAAATCAGAATACTGGACGTAATTTAGTGTTCGTCAGAGAAATTTCAAGTACACTCTTATATTGACATCTGCAACTCTGTTTCATGGCCAGTGATTGGACGTTTTAACTGTGACTTGTCTTGAGTTCTACTGACAAATCACAGACGTATTGCGTCAAATGAGGAGCCGTGTCTGAGCAACCACACGCTGCCGACTTGCACGCGAGACATTGAAACAAAATTCTGCAAAATCTTTTCGCGACTGATCAAACCTACCTTGTCATAGTGAATTGGGATGGCTACAAATTGCAGGAGGTTGGGAAGTTTAATGGACAGCACTTCCCGAAGCTTCTCAGGCATGTCGTGAACTTTTGAGATGTGGTTGCAAGGCTTTGAAACCAAATGGTGCAAAAATCTATTCGCCATAAAATCGTGGCTCTATTGATCAGTAACAAACATCTGTACCCAGATATGACCTGCCTAGTATGCAGCCCTTTTTATGTGTTCCAGAAGTGCAGCTTTGAGTTGGTGGAAGCCCTTTCGTTGTTCTGCCTTTCTTTTATAACAGCTGCTTCCTTGCCTGGTTCACTCTTTCTTTCCCAGGATGTACGATCGTAAAGTAGAACAACATATCGCTCAATTAATTCGAGTTGATCTTCTACAGAGCTGCGAGCAGATGCTAAATAACAGAATGTTGGCGTGACATCGTAGAATGTGTTCTAGATATCCCACACACTTTTTTTCCCACTACCAGCAAAGGTAGAAACTGTGTAACACCCACTAAATGCATGTAAGAATGGCAAGGCAATACTATTCTGTGGACTAAGAGAACGTGATATCGCATGGGCTGGTAGATATCTGAAGTTTATGCTTGAGGAATAGGCTATCCACAGTTCATCAATACTGATCTGCTGAACTGCTGCTACAGCTAACACGAGGACGTCTGTATCAACTGTGTGTATCATCACTGCCTTAAAGACATGACTTACAGCATCTGAAACGTGGAGGAAAATCTTAGTATCTGCTTCCACATGAGTACAGGGAGCGAGTCGAATGGTGTCCCTTGATTGTGTACAGAATACATCCTTGTGATGCGTAGTAATGACTTGACTTCGTATTTTAAGGTTTACAATTTCCTGGCTCAAGAAAGAAAACAACTCTGATTTGTTCTCGTCATTTCTGATAAACTTGTGCCAGTTCTTAGGAATAGCATTCCCAGACTCCACACGTCTGCGGCATCCTTTACCTCGCACACTGCATGCGCATTTCTTCAAGTTATCATCCAAATATCCATCGCACACTATGTATAATATTTGCACTTGCTGGAACTATCTTTCGTTGTAGAGCAAGACTATCTGGAAAACATATTCCGAGAATATGAGTGTATTGCCAGGCTTCAACATATTGACTGTAACAGCTCCATCCAAGATAACAACATCAACGGTACGTATTAGAGGAATGCCTGGTTAGGTATCCGTTGAAATGGGAACCATGTCTACTAGACAGCGCACTATGCCTGACTTGTTTCCAAACCGCAATTTGCTCATGTTCGAAAAAGATGGTGGACATGCTTGATTCTCATGGGCAAAGAATTTATCAAGGTCACCTTCTCATGTATGCCGGGATGTGTACAGCCTGGAGAAGAGTACACAGTCATTCTTTACAGACGATAGCTGGTATTTTGATAATTCATCCTTGCAGGTGGACGGCCAAAGAAAAGGAAGTAATTTTTTTGTTGGATCCTTGACATGTGCTTGGTTAATAAGATGTTCAGTAACAAATGTGTTGTATTGCCGCTCTCCAGTTATTTCGATGTTGCGCATTGTGTTGACCAGTGCTGGATTGGCTACATCTCTAGCATTAAGGACTAGAAGCTCGATGGTTTCATCAATGAATGGGTACACCATTTCTTCAGTCGCGTTGGTAAGAGCCTTAACGTGACTGAAAAATTTAATCTGCATGTGTTTTGTCTGTTCATGATGTCGAAGGTCAGATTTTGTACATTGCTTTTCAATGGTTGCATGAAACTCTTCGACTAAGCGAGCCATCTCTGGCCCTGCCACAATTCATCGTCGCAAGGCAGATGGGTTCTGTGTGAGGCCTACAGCACCCCTTCACATTTCACACAAGCGTTATTCTGCCTGTGGGCTTGGTCTATGGGTGTGTTGAAAAAAACATCGTGTTTTCTTTAAATTGAAAATACCAAGCATAGACCCTTGATTGACAGCGGGATGCTTTTGTTCCAAAATTACCATATCACGAAGGTGGACGGGTATCCATCCAGCGTAATGGGCCAGGGCACGAGTTGTGATAGTGATTCAATGTACAGCTGAAAATCTGCGTTCCTCAGAGATCTCACAAATGTCATAACTTTCAGTTCCAGTTGTAAAATGGTAAGCCATCAGTGAAACTAAGGTCTGACTTTACATATTTCATTACACCAGTCTTCCAAGGGCTTTACGCTCGCCACGTTCTCATAATAACTTCTGTACTCTATAAAATACTTGGTTAGGCAGACTGTTAGAAATTTTATAAGTTCCTTCATTATTTGGGCACCAGAAGCAGAATTCTTTTCTTAATTATGGCAAAAACTTAAAAATAGACATTTTAATCAAATCATTTACTTAAAATTGCTGCAATAAACGCCAAGATAAAAAACTACGATGGCCCTGCAGCTTAAAAATATAATTTGGTCATGTTAGTAACTGCGTCCCAAATGTCATGCTTTTATCATTAAGTGAACAATTTTTACACCAATCTGAGGCACTAGTATCTCTATGCAATTGGTAAGTGTAATATGTTGCGTCGCAATTAAATATACGAGATTTCTGCGTCAACGATTGTGCTTTAGAAATACGTTACTAGAGAAAAAAGTTTGTTCAGATGGTTGCCAAACACTGCTGTCTAAGTTTGCTGTTTTCAATTTATTGCAAATTAGCTTCGTGAAACCTACAGTTTTAAACTGATGATTTTAGCACATAATTTCGTACCATAGCATCTTAACGTCTGAGATCACAGTAAAAACTGGTTTTTAATTATTATTCTAGACAAGGCGGTTTTCATAAGTGTTCACTTGACCGCGAACTGCTTATAGGAATGTACGCTATGCTGGGTGGTGGTGCCGCGGTGGTCTAGGTTGTCAGTGCCAGACTGTACCTGCATCGCCGCGCCCCTTGGCCGCGGGGTCGCGCGACCTCTTGGCCCTGGCCGCAGACACACTCCCACGCCACGTCTGGGGCCAGCTTTTCGCCAACCTGGCCGAGCAGGGGGCGCTCGACCAAGGTCAACTCCCGCCAGGTAGCCGCGCTGTGGGGATGCTTAGGCGAGAGTTCCCAAGGTGCGTTCACACGACCGCCAGCTAGAAGGTTGATACCCCTACCTCCTGAAACCACACTGCAGCCTACTTCCCTGGTATGTCTTGCACAAAGTACAATTATTAAATCTTTGTATAGGTCATTCTAGATCAAGTGAGCACTGCATAAAGTTTTCTTTCATCCGTTTTGCAACCATCTTTACTGTTTTTTATATGAAAACTTTTATGTAACCGAAAACTAGTGCAAACGTTTCAACACTCACAAATGTTAGCATCTATTGGTGCAGTAAAACATATCTTTACTTAGTTACAAGTTCTGCTGAGTGTTCAGTTTTTAGTGAACATACCAGTGTGGAGAACCGCAGGCTTCTGCTCACCTTCTACAGTGTCATCTCTGCCTGGACATGTGTTCTATAGAGGACAGTGAATGTACTGGTAAGGTAAGTGGGCTTTACGTCTCGTCGGCAGCAAGGTCATTAGATACGGTAACACATACCTTGGTACAATGACGAGAGCTGGAAGAGGAGTTGGCCATCGCCTTCGGTTAGGAATCATCCCAGGACTCGCCTGGAGTGATTTCGGGAAACCATGATAAACCGAAATCTGGACGGCGAATGCGTGTCCAACGTTATACCGTTGTGCCACCTTTTTGTGAATGCACTGGAAGATGCAAATTCTGGAGCGTTAAAGTCTTAGGTCAAAGTCTAATGACTTATTGTAAATTGTATAAAACCATTTTTTTTGTGCCCAGTGTCATTATTTTGTAAATGTATTTAACCTACTTCTCACGCAACGAAAATTCTGTGGAGTTACAATCCCTAGGCTGTCACGTCATCTTTCCGAAAATTACTCTGAAATATTTCAATTTCAATATTTCCCATTTTTGCAAATGAAACCTGTTTAGAAGTACAACGGATGTATACTTTATTGTAGAGAAAGTTGGGTTCAGTGGTAGAGAAGGCAGGTGTTTTACAACTGTGTTTCAAAAAACGAAGAAGAATTAAATCAATAGTTGAATTAAATCATCTGACGCATTCCCAAAACAATTATGTTAATTTTTAATAATCCTCGGCAAGAAGCATAATGCTGGGGATTTCCGCGACGGTACTCGGGAATCCGTGAAATTAAGTTCCTCAGTGCCTTCCACTAAACTTAGCCTATAGTCTGAAGCTTGAACATCAATCACATTTAGAGAGTTATGACTGTATCACCTGTACTTTCTTAAACAGCGCTGTAACTTATACTGAGATATTATTATGGTATTTTCTGCTTATAGCCGAAGTACTTAAACACAAAACTAAAGTTAAAAGAAAAATCACATACTCTAATTTCGTGGAGCGAATATAGAAGATAGCTCAGCAGCCAGACAGAAAGCTTACGTAATTTTTGCATGAGAATATTCGGCGAAGTTAGAAATTTACTAGATATCAAACATGGAACATGTTATTCCTCCATTTTCTCCTTAACAATTCACGGTTTTATTAACCAAATGAATTATAATGGGGGAAAAATATGTTTGGTGAAGTTGACGGTTAACTTTTTGAAAATTAACTTATATTCATATTTCAAAGACACCGTTTTTTATGGTAGACAGAGGAAAAATTCGTGGGTTCACTCACCTGTAGGCTAGCCTCCAAGAATATCAGTGTACTCATGCATCACTGCTGCTCATTGGCTGCCCGCTGACACGGTTATGTGGGCCTGCATTGTGTTACCTTTAATTATTGGCTAAGCTACCTCTGGGATTTTTCAAATACACGAGGGGCTAAATAGGCGTGTGTAGGGACCGGTGATTTTCGCGAAAAGATTGTTATCCCAACTTGTTTCAATGCCTTACGTGTACACCTGCATCTATGCTTCATGGTTATTGGCAGCTTGTCTTTGAGCAGAGGCGTGTCTTATTTGACTATGCCAATCGGGACAAGGTTACTGCGACTCCACACGTCGCGTCGGTGACTTGCGGATGTAACCTCAATATACTGAGAGTTAAAAACGTCTAATCACTGACCACGAAGCAGAGATGCAGGTGTGCACGTAAGGCATTGAAAGAAAGCGCCGCCAACATATATTCGCGAAAACTTCCTGTCCCTACTCATGAGTAGATATGATGGTTTATCGCGGGAAAACTTGACTGTTTGCTGGGTTTCAACGCAGGTCTTCTTATGAAAATATTACTGGCTTTCGGTTGTATGCGAAGCTGTTACCCTATTTGGCTGAGTCAATAAGAATCCCGCTGTTGTAATATGTGATGCCTATTATTGGCCTGTAGACAGCTGCGTTAGGTCAGACTATATCACCCAATCACACATGCCACAAGAAACTAGTGTTTTCAAGGGTATCTTGACACAAACAATTTTCGCGATATGCCATCATCTATACTCATGAGTAGTCTCGACTTCATTCGTAAATCCAACACCGCAAAAACCCCGCAATCTCTACCAGCTGGGAAACGAATGTGTGCCATGACAGATGAACATATTAAGTAAGGGAACATGTTAAACAAGAAAACACGTCTCATTTAGCGGACCTGGACATAACTTTATCTTATGGCACAATGCAAAAATTGTTTGACAAGTGTAAATTTTCTCAACTGTCTAAAAATTTACTAAAACCTTCCTTTCGTTCCTAATTAAATTTGTGCAAAGCAGCTTCTGTTACAGGCTTTGTTCTATAAAGGCTGTCAAATAGTGCTTCTCTAAAAAAATTGATAGCAACTTTATTTATATTTTTCAAGTGTGCTGTACATGTACACTGTAGGTTTGATTCAAGTTATTTTATGCCGTTTTTGTGTAACAGTAGAATATGAAGTCATCAGGCAGCCGAATACGTATAATACTTTTAGGGTATGTACACAGGATGTTGCAAATTCAGTGTCAATATTCTAGGGAAACAATCCTCACGTGTAGAGGAACAAAAATTGTTATATGAACATAGGTCCAAAAATGCACCGTTTCTGCTCTACAGTTGGCATACATGACTTACGGTTGATAGCGCGCTTGCAGGATCATGTTGCTCCTACTGCTGTGTGTTAGTGGCGTAGTGTGAGGCATAGTAACATGTTATGTACTGCTGTAATGACGCCCCACAACAACATGATCCTACCCGCGCGCTATCAACCATACGTCATGTATTGCTAACTGTAGCGCAGAAACAGTGCGTTTTTGGACCTACGTTCATATAACACTTTTTCTTCCTGTACACGTGAGGATTGTTTCCCTACAATATTGACATAGAATTTTGCAACATTCTGCATAACATAAATCTATTGTCTACCTTCGACTTATTCGATTATTTCTGTGCACGAATAAACTCGCCTTAACTGACTGGAAGCCAGGATGGTTGAGGGGGCTGCTCCCGAGTGGACCCATACAAAGACAGACTTCCTGAATACCACCCGCAGCCAACTGTTTTTTTTTTTTGTCTCTATCTTCCGCAGCTGCGGGAAATCAAGCAAAATTCACATGCCTGTTGCGGATACTCGCAGGATATCAGCACCGTACATTTTTTAAACAGTCCATTAAGTAGCACTCTCTCCTGAAGATAAACTGTAGCTGCGTGTTTTTTTTTTTTTTTTTTTTTTTTTTAACTTTTGTCGGGGTAAAAATACAGCAAAAACATAAAACAATCAAGTCATGGTCAGAGATGAGAGAAAAGTACAGATGGAGCATTAGCATCCGATACTGAAGCCAAGTTGACCTTGTTTATTCAGGTTGCAATATGCGGAGTGCAATCAGCTTTTCCTGTAGATGTATTGAGAAACGAGGTTATGGTTGACCAACCCACAGTCGCATTATACACGTTGATATGGTAATAAACAACATTTTTAGTTACCAAAATGGCGGATCGGCTCCTCTCCCTTCCGTCTCAAGGCCTTATACCCCTCGCCTTAAGACATATGTCATGCTCCATCTGTATGTTTCTCTAATCTCTGGTCACGGTAAGTGTATTTTTACACGCTTCACGAGTATAGGGGCACAAAGAGGTCACAGTTAGATTAAGAAAAGCAGAGAGAAACGCATCTTGAGCAGGATGGTAATTTGTATCAGGTCCCGCTGTGCTCCACCGCCGCCGACATGCACTGGCACCGCAGGGTGCAATACTAAATGCCTAGTTAAGAACGGGTGGACCTTAAAAGGACGTACACACGTGTAACGTTCTTTGAATGCAAATCCTAAACATATATATCTCAAGTACGTTGAGAAGTTTTTGAATAAACTTCTGTCTGCCGAAGCTCTGCACACACCGTTAGCAACCTGGGCAGATGGGCGCCATACCTTGGCATCAAGCCACCGTGTTCGAGTATTTTACTTTTTTTTTTTATATAAAGTTCTGATGATGAAAATTTTAGTCTGTGACTGTAGCGGAAAATTTGTTTACTTTATTTTTATAGCTAGGACCATGAAATTACGTGAAAATAATTTTGTCCCAGTTAGATTCAGTGCCTTACGTGCACATCTGCAGTTATGCTTCATGGTCATTGACTGTGTGTCTTTGTGAAGAGCCGTATCTCATTTGACTGAATCAATCACAATAACGTTACAACAACACCATACGTCTGTAATTTGCAGGTAGAACCTTAAGACACGTGGGAGTCAAAACATCCAATCTCTGTCTACGAAGCAGAACTACAGATGTGAACCCAAAGTACTGAAACAAACCGGGGCAAAATTCTTTTCGCGATAACGCGAAAAGTTCGTGGCCCTAATGGCAGTTGAATTGTCAAACGTGTATTTAAGTTTCAGTTAGTCCAGAAAATAGTCAATACAAAGATCTGTACTGATCGTGGTCTAAATATACGCCAACACTTCGAATGTAATGCCCGTACTGTAGACCAAGGTAAACAGAACTTTCCGCTATTATCTCAGATAAAACACTTTTCTTCTTAGAATTAAAAAAAAAACTAAATATACAAAATACAGCGGAGAGTGGTGATGCTGTGTTCACACGTACCGAGAAACGAAGACACGTTCAAACAATTTACTGGGGCGGTGACCTCACTATACTTGATTGCCTTTAAAATGTAGCCAGGAAATAAACTTAATTTAATCAAATACTGTATATGTCTCATGTGGACTGTGTTGGCTAGCGAATGATCCTGTGCGTTTTTTAAAGGTATGTACAACGTTGTTCATTAATCAAGGTTTTCCCAAATAACAAGGTTTCCAGCCGACGTTACGAAAACCGTGCCGACTAATGAAGAGTCGCTAATTGTTAGAGATGGTTCAGGATAAAGTGAGCATTATTTAAACCCTAGTTAGGCCTACTGTTATCTTGTTACATTATTCGTAGTTTCCTGCCACGTTTTAATATAACCAAAACAACCTGAGTAACATACAAATTTTATAGATTGTATTGCACTCGTAAGTTAAGGCCGTGCTCTCTTGTTTATACTTTTTAGTGATACTAATTTATACGCCTAAACGAGAGCAGATATCAAAAATCTGTCTGGCAGTTTTGTTTATAATCGTCTTCTCCATGTTGCCTGATTTTTTCAAGGCAGTAAGCAATATGGTTTTAGATAATTATGTAATTAACGAAATTCTGGTTAATTGACTTTTTAGTCGAAACAGTATAATTTTTTGCTTTGAAAAAAAATTGCTATCACTGCAAAAACCATTTTGATCAAAACTGCCATATATATTTTTGATATCTGCTCTCGTTTAAGTTTAAAGAAAATTATCGCAAAACCAGTGGAAACTCAAGAGAATGGCCTTAACGTTTGAGGTCAGTATAAATAATATTTTTAATTATTATTCTAGGCAAGATTATCTTCAAAAGTGTTCCGTTGATCGTGAACAACAAATAAGTAGAGATGATATATCCCGAAAATGTTTTGTGCCAGCATATCCTTGAAAACACGGTAGTTTCTTGCAGCATGTGAGATTCGCTGATGTAAGTTTGACACAACACAGCTGTCTGTAGACCAATTATAGGCATCAAATATTACAATAGCGGAATTATTACTGGCTCAGTCAAATGGGGTAACAGCTCCACGTAAATCGAAAGCCAGTATTCTTGTGGTAAGCCGAACGTGTGTTGTAAACCCAGCAAACAGTCAAGTTTTCCCGCGATAAACCACCATCTCTACATATAAGTAGGGAATGGAAAATTTAGCGAATTTAATGCCCCGTAGGCTAGAATCCATTGTACTATGCATACTCAAGGCCCGTCTATTCGTTCACTGTTTGCTGTTCCACTGAGTAGCAGCTTGTGGACATATAGTCGGGGCTTGAGTTTGTATAGTAAAATGGATTCTAGCATACAGGTAATTGAATTCGCGAAATTTTCCAGTCCCTATCCTATAAGTTGTCCAGCTAAGGTTGGGGTTACAATAGCAACGCCGTACTCAAGCGGCCTTCATTCCGCCCACGTATCAAACTAGACGAAGGTCCTGCTAAACCATTAGTTTCGTGTATGTTTAGCATACACCGAGACGTTTTCCTACGTATATTTGATAACGGAGGAGTATGTAGATTTAGAGGTACGTGAAAATAGCAATTTGAAAATTATTTTGTAGCATTTTCACATCGGTTTTGTACCATTTTGTAGTATTTTGAAAAGAGCTTTGTAGCATTTTGTAGCATATTTAATGAAAAAGTTAGAGAATATAGTAAAAGTTAATTTTCTATAAAACAAACATACTCACAAAACTTATCAAACGTGCAAGATACAAGACAATGTTGTTTATAAGAAAAAAATAAAATGGTTCACTGATTAAATTTTAACATTGAACAGGTTTCCAAGCTTTCTTCTTTCAGCACTGTTCTTCTGTCTGAAAGTACAAGGTTATAGTTGCTGAAAAACCTCTCAGCATGTACACTGTTTGCAGGTAACGCGAGTACATGGCAAACGTAAACAAGTAAAGCGAAACAGATGCGGCTTTGTGAATGCTTGTAATTGTAACTTTGAGAGGAAGACATGAAAAGAAGTGTTTAAGGAAGCGCAAGAGGCGAAATGATAGTTCTGCTACACTTCCCGTTACACCGTTCACGAAGTTATTTTACCGACCCGTTGTAACTAATGCCGCCATGTTGGAAACAGTGAACATCAAAAAATGTGCACGGACGTATGTTAACGTGGCGTGTTTATTTTTGTTTACGTAACCACAGTATAAACATGAAATTGTTACATAAATGCACGTTTATAGTAATTTCTGCAATAAGTTTCTTGAAATTAAATAGTGAATACGTATGGTATGTCTCTATTATGCACACGTCTTTGAAGCCTATCAAAAGTTTGGGGTTTTTGTAAATAAGTCGTAACTTCTCAGATTTTCGCAAATAAGTCAAAATGTCGCGTATATTTCGCATTTATCGCAATTTGCGGTTTTCACGTACCTTTAGTCATAAGTTAGAGAGGCACCACTTCAGTAACCACAGCACGGGTTAGGCACAATATTCGTCTACAGGCACTCATACGCCACTATTGTTAGAGGTCATTCGGGATAAGGTGTGTACTAAAGATTTAACCTTAGAAAAACAGCACTAGCCGTTACTGCACATAATTCAATATTAACAATAATTAGAGCCCGGTAATTTTCGCGAAAATAATTTTGCAGCACTTTGTTTCAGTGCCTTACGTGCGCACCTGCATCTCTGCTTTGTGGTCAGTGATTGGATGCCGTAACACCCAGCGTGTGGAGGTTAAACCCCCAAATCATAGACGTGATGTGTGACAGTTATCCGTGTACTGATTGGCACAGTCAAATGAATAACGACTCTGCACAAAAACACTCTGTCAATAGCCATGAAGTTGAGCTGCAGGTGTACACGTAAGCCACTGAAACAAAGTGGGGCAAAAATCTTTTCGCGAAAACTACCGGGCCCTAACAATAATTACTTTACTCATTGTATGATTGATGGCGAATTACCGAATGTAGTTCAAGGTATTTTCCTATTTAAATATAACAGTACTGAAATAAAATTAACTGAAATCTACACACTTGTATTATGTATGATTAATTAACTTTTTTTTATCAAACTATATAGGTTTCTGCAGAGTACACAATTTATGTTACACGCGCAAACATTACGTGACGGGTGCAAAGAGGTTAGACATTTCCCGTCGTTACCCGGTACGCGCGTAACGGTATAAATTGGCTGAAAGTAGAACTTCAGCAGGACTTTTCTGAGTGCTCACTTTATCCCGAACCGTCTATACGATTGCTTACAGCAAGAAGAAAGCTCTAACCGCATTTAAGTGATGCACTGGAAAGATAATTCTGCGGTCAATACAAAATTTTATTTTCCAGCGTTATCTTCGCTTATTTAAAAAATTCGACATTTAATTATTAAATAATTTATAGTAATTATTCTTTAGAACGTTAAAATATAATCAAACCATTGCTTGATTAAATGTTCTTGGAAATATTAAAACTAATGTGCGTTTCAAAAATGGGTATCACGCATTTGTTCTCACGTAGCTTCATGCCAGACAAAAAAAAACTTTTAACACCTTTCGCAAAGTCACTTTCCATATTTTACAACTGGGTCCAGTTTTATTTTTCATAAAAAAATATCGCTGAGCTATATATAATAACTAAGTAAATAACCTTACTCAGGTCTATGTATATATATATATATATATATATATATATATATATATATATATATACACACACACACACACACACACACACATATATATATATATATATATATATATATATGAAATTGTATTTCTTTGCTACTAAATGTGTATGTAGTACTAGAGAAATATCATTCCTGAATGTAGGCAACCACGTTCACGTTGATGTAAGAGATTTGGTGTGCACATAAGGAGCAGACTTTCGTACGAAATGTTAATATAGCGAATATACTTAATGTACTGTTTGTGTCCAAAGAAAGCGAGAGAACGTTTCAGGCAAAACTGGCACGCGCATCGTAACAAGGCGTTTCTGCGCGAAATACTATGAGTTCGCGGACAACCTTTATAAACTTGCCTCCTATGACAAGTGATATAAAATCCTGCAATTTCATTTAAGGGAATTGTATGCAGCATCACAAAATTCATCTCCCTCTCTCCCATTCTTTCGTTGCTTTTAATTGTATGTTTTCATATTTATAAGGGTCCTGCAGGGATTTTGTTTGAGGGATCCGAATAATGTTACAATAATACTCGAGGCATTCTTAATATTTCTGTGGGTGTCTTGAATTTATATTGTTTGGTTATAAAACGGTATTGTAGCAGCGTGTCTTCAAATGCCCAGTACAAATACTATACAGTTTAGTCCACACGTCAGATGTATTCTGCTTCCTTCACTACAACGAAGTCATCCTGTCCAACCAGACAAAACCTACATCACGTGTCCCTGGGTAATGCAAACACTGGAGTAAGTTAATGCTGGTTTCCACATGAATGTTGCAATGAACCTCGTAACTTGGAAAATACTAATACTGCTTGTTTACTGTTCAGATGCAGTATCTTAAACATTTAGTACACCGGCCAGAGTTTCCCTAGTTATAAACATAATAAATCTGAATGTGAGAACACACCTCAATAGCATATTTTTATGCTATGTACTTTGAAATATTGGAACCTTTTTTTCAGATAGTCACTTAACGTGGAAGTGCGGCGGAACAAATCTGCTGTATTATTTTGTAAAAAAAAAAAAAAAAAAAAAAAACACTTATACGCTGATAGTAAAGAACTCTTCGGAAAGGGCCGTGTATAGTAAATCTGAGTAAGTGCAATATTGTGCTCCTAAGCTAAAAGTTTACTGTCCTTGCCCATAAAAATGACTAAAACCATACTGGTACGGTCTAGGTTTTCTGGTGAAAATATCAAACCTTTCTGTTTCACAAGGATGTAAAAAGTCAGCATTTGCGTTTTCCCTTACTCAGCTTTCACTGAAGTACTATATTCTCTTCGTCCTTCCTTATCCGTCAGCTCACTCAACACGAATATTGGTTTATTTTCGACAATAAAGATAGACTTGCGAGATCAACTTCCTGTACGTGTGTGACTGTGCCTAGATGTACACGTGTATGTGTGTCCCTAAACCAATTTAAATCAGTGAACCTATGTTCATCGAACTCGGTACACACACTGTACAGTAATTAGCTCACACAGAATGCTTTTTAAAGACATTCAGTCGCACAAAGGGGCTTGTTTTTTAAATAGCAGCCATTTTAAAATGTACAACATACTTCAGTTCTTCGGGAATAAATAAAGCGGTTTATAATAGAATTTGTATTTTGACAGTCTTGTTAACATTTTATGTGGAAAGGTATACTGTAACTGTAATGTCTGTTGGGAATAATGCCCTCAACGTCGAAGAGTGGTGGATGAACCCCAAGGGAAACGATAGCGCTGACTGAGATGTCTGTGAAACTATTAGACTTGTAGCGGCAGGTACACTTTGGAGCCAGTAGCGTTCAAGAAGAGAGGAACGAATTATCCAGTAACACGGTGTCACTGACAGGCTAATACTCTGACTGGTTGATTCCTGCAGGCATGTCAATGCCACGCGCTTATGATAAATAGGCAGTCAAAGGTGATATCGCTTCCCTTCAAACTATACTACGCTTCACCACAGATTATCTCCATGAAAATCTTGGAAGTAATTCAAAAGATTTCCGACCAATAAATGTTATGCAAATTTTAAGGTATTTATTTCCTAAATGTCGTATTTATTATGATTTGTCACTTTGCTGAACGACCATATTGTTTAACCAATGTGGAGTAAATATGTAATGCTAAAATATCAATAGCTAGCATTATGTGTGCTAATCGCTGTCATCTTTATAATTTCGTTACATACACTCTAGAAAATAGTTTGTAAATTTACCAGACGTGCGTATAGGAGCGCTAAGAAAGTAGGTATGGTAGAATAGTTTCCCAGACATCCTTGGTAGCACTCCTAAACCTAATTATAAAACAGTGAAATGCATAGTAAAGTTTCCAGACTTGTATTGTAATATTTGTAAACGTTTGCATATTTACAAGACTGAAGTATGGTAACTGTCCCAGACTGCGTCTGGGAAAATAACTTCCTAAACATTTGAGGAAGTTTTTTACAGTGTAGGGATAGTAGCAATGGCGAAGCGATCACAGTTTATTATCGCATAAAATACCGCTTCCCTTGTAACGCGTCCACACTTAGCCGATGGTTATAAGTTACCGGTTTTGGGAACTTTATGATTATACTTTGATGGTTTTTTGTGCTCCTAGGTTTATTTATTTTTTTTATTTTTTTAGTTGTGTAGCTTTGAATTTCAACTTTAAGGCAGTTGTCAAACAATTAAAATTCATTACACTTTTGCGTATATATTACAAAATAGACGGGAAAATAAAACATTTACTGACAAGAAAAAAGTAACCACGACTTCACCAACTTCCTGCATGTGCCTCGTGGTATTTTATCGCCGTCTGCAAAACTTACTCTGATTGACATAGTCAAATGAACAACGCCTTTGAACAATGACACGCTGCAAGTATCCATGAAAGAGAGTTGCAGACATACACGTAAGACACTGGAACAATATGGTGCGTAAAGAGCCCTAAATACAGGCGAATGAACTGTGTTGCAGCGTGATAGGAAAGATGGTTTTATTTAAGAGATGTTGCTAAACGTGCGTTTGATGTATTTATCTACGAACAGAAAACACATGTAGAACTATGCTTCTGTATGTCTGTTTTCTAGATACCGCGCTTAGAAACTTGGTTTCGGGCAGTGGCGTATTGCCAGGTAGGGCACAAGTTGCAGAGAACTGTATAGTGCTGTGCGCTAGTTGATGCTACAGCCACTGACACGCTGGCCTATACGTGCCGCTCATTACTGATACAATAAGTAGCCAGTACATTTTTAATATCCATTGGTATATATGGTGAAAAATCGCGAGAATGTTCTGTGCCAGCGTATTCTGCAAATCAGCGTAGTGTCCTGCGTCATGTATTATTGGCCGACGGTTATGTAGCACAGTCTAGTTGTTTACAGACGAATCACAGACGTTCAGTAGTAGCGCACCAGAGTTATCATTAGCCCAGTCAAATAGGACCCAGTAACGAACAAAAGCGTCGGAAATTAATACATTATATTGAAGCCTAGCAAACAATGAACTTTTCTCGCGATAAATCACCTTCTCTGTTCATTGGTATATGGCACGGCGGCGCGTTCATAGGATTGTAGCACCTCAAAATGGCTAAAATACGGCTTTTTTCAGGTCGCTGTCACGTAAGTGTTCCAGTCACGCCGCACGCTGGCATGTGACTCGCCGAGGTCAACACATGTGATCAGGGATCTCTCCAAGCCAGGAAGTGGTCGACCCACAACGGAGCGTGGCTTGCCCAATCTCTTGTTATTTTTACGCGACGGGGCACTTTCACCTACCCTCGGGACAGGTCGGGCGAGGTCGGCGCTCCTGATAGCTACATTATGCACGCACGACGCCTCGCAGGAGTCTGTCGTCGCCCCAGACTACCTGCGGCGATCCACTCCGCAACACGAATGAGCCTGTTTTGCGATTCGCGATTCTGCAGGTGTTCGCGCGCCGACGATCCTCATTTGTATGCATCGTGGCAGACATTCCTCGCGCAGAAAAACAACGTGTAATCTACGACGTCTAGTTTAGTCTCCTGGTGAGCGAAACATTATTTCGAACTGACCATTAAACTTAACGTGTAGTATATAATAGTGATGTCAGATAGTGGACTGTAGTTATATTCATGGCAGTTTAGGGACGACTATGAGTTAGGTTTATGTTTACAGAAACCTAAAAAATTTGCATTAGACATTTCGAGAAAAATAATGTTACACCGGCTTTACATTGAAGTTTATTAACATCAACCTTCCACAAACAATGACCACATCATTTATCTTCTCGATTCGCAGTTTCTTACAAAGCTGATAAATTAAGTATGTAAATTTATCGTAATAAGTCTTCGCGATACCTTACAACCACGTGTTATAACAGATCGTCAACGCACCCCGCGAAGTTTCGTAGATCATTACTGACATTTTCACAATTTTGTTTATTCAAATATGACGTGGTGCTTGTCACTCTTGTTCATTACATTCTGTTCAACCTTCATTCCTCGCACGTATCTGGCTCCCCACGATCCAAAGAAGTTGCGGAACATGTTTCACGCAAGTCGCAACGAACACAAACAGCAGATATCGTGTTTTACTCTCATTTACTCAGATATTCTGCATTGGTCCTTCGCCTTACCGCAGTTATGTTTGTTAAGTTAAACATGCATTTTGTAACCAAAGCGTAGGCTAAAAAATTCTCGACAAGATGAGTATTCATGGATATACGCCATTGCTTGCGAATGTTACCAAGTCACAGATAAATTCACAAAAACATAAAAATACAAAGAAAATAAAAAAATGCAACAAAA
Source organism: Medauroidea extradentata (assembly GCA_003012365.1). NCBI lineage: Eukaryota > Metazoa > Arthropoda > Insecta > Phasmatodea > Phasmatidae > Medauroidea > Medauroidea extradentata. Next base: position 33,101 of record PNEQ01127199.1, on the reverse strand, counting down.
TTACGAAAAAAATAAATAAATAAACAGACGTGGTCGTTGTCAACACACACATAAATAATTCCAGAATAGGAATATAGTCAGTATATGATAATAGAGACTGACAAAAACAAAAACAGACAGAACAAAGTATATGAACAGGACAGCGATGATGGACAAAAAACGACGAGGACAACACAAATGAACACAGCGACAGAAAATATTGTAGGCGAGACAGCACAACGAAAACAACACAGGCGAAGATAGCAGGTTCTCTTCGACGACAACAGATGCGACGTTTCGGGAACTGACATCTGTTCCCGTCTTCAGGCACACGAACAGTCCGACGATCACGAACACAGTCACATACTTTAATATTATAATGTATGTTTTCTAGCATTCTTTTGTAAATACTATTTACTGCAAAGATAGTACTTACGGAAACGTTGTTCGCTGCAATTATGTTTTAAGAAACTAGAAATGAATAGCTGGAATTACAATTTCGTGATACGTTAAAACTTAAAGCGATCTAATCTTAATACATATGATATAAGTTTGTATGTATAAAAGAATAAAGCCTATATTTTGCAAAGTAAAAATATATATTATTTTATTAATTACGAATGGTACTTCAATATAGTACAAAAACGACACATTCTATACTTAATTAATGGCTCTAATCTAAATAAAATTTGAACACTCAAATAACGTTCCTCCAATTTTGTTCTTAACCTTTAAATTTTGTACGTTAGTCACATTACCCACTGATTGGATGCTCAGTAGTGACGTCACACAAAAATACAATTATACCACATCGTACTGTCGGAATCGGTTCCTCTTAGCTCGACAGTGACTATGATCGTTTCAAAAATAGGCTTTTCTACATTCCGACTCTCGCTATCGAGTCGAACATTCTTCTAGGGAAATCATTTCGGCAGTTTAAAAAATTGGGCCTTGATGTAGCTTTAACACATAAACATGCTGTCATTCAACCAAGGAGGTTACATTACCGCCTTTTTTTTTACCAAACATCTAATATAAGGTATATGATTTTACCTACACGATGTATGTTTTTATGAATGAACACAAGTACAAAAAGAACTGCAGTGTGTAGAAGATTTATAATGAAAATGTTCACAATACTTGGCGTACGTTTCATTGTCATTACATTTTGTTGTAACATAAGCTTACTGTCAACTTGCATGTGATTTACCTTTGGCCACCGTATATTATCACGTAAATAAAAGTGTAACTTATCTAAAGAATCGAAAGCTGAAGCCTACCATCAGGGAACGGTGCTAGGTGGTATTCCTGATAAGCAATAGGAAAGTTTGTGAGCTAAACTAATGAGCCATTTAAAATTATTAGCGTGGTGTCAAAATGGGCTGGAATATACAAAATTATTCTAACAATTTATTTACCTACTATATCAATCACAGAATGGATTTGCCCTGTGCCTATGCAAGAAAATGAATCTAAAAATTTTCTCCATTAAGGGGTTTATTGGTTTGCTTTTTGCTATTAAACATATTTGAATTAGTTTTCAAAGCTTTTGCCAAGCATGGCGGTACTGTGAGAGCATTTTACATTAGTTTAATTTTGTTATGGCAAAGCAGAATGACGTAACTAAATGTTTATAATAATTATATTTTTAAATATATTGTATTGTCTTTTAACTTCTCTCTGAACAACTGTTTTTTAAACAAAATATTCAGTATCAGTATGGATACATTCAATATTAATTAAGTATGACCGACAACATTTTCACATGTATGGCTAACATATTACCAAACGAACGGTATCACATTACCGATCTAGAAATCACTCACGTATCCAGCGCAATTTAGAAAGAGTCGACTCTAAATGATAACGAAATCGGTGAGGTGAATGACACATGTCGTTACGCACTACGCAGTATCCGCTTTGAGAGCATTGCGTAACCTACATCGCCATTCAAAATAAGCTTGCAAATGTGTTTCTGTCGCCCATAACATCGTGATACATAACAATCAGGGCGATAGAAATACATCAGTGGCATAATCAAGGTGATCCACATGTCACACTGCATGACGCAGCGCCGACACAATGGCGCCACAAGCTGTGTGAGCCGAATAACTAATCACGTTGACAAAGCCGCTCATTTCGAAAATTCAAATGATCTAGACCCAATCTACAGAAATAGTTAGTACAGGCACATTGATTAAGCTAAAAAATATATTTGAAAAGAATTTTCGTCTTCTTTCCAACTTTACCAACATACTGTGTTTGTATAGCAGACTGTCTTTATTTGTTTCGAAGAGGATGCGCAAAAACTTGAGCTTCCTTAATCCTGCCTGGTTATTCTGGCTCTGTTAGACGTTCATACAGCCTGCTTTATATAAGGAAACGCTAATCCGTATGCAACATATACACTGAAGAATATGGATTGTTCCCACAAACAAATAAATTAGGTTGACATTAATTTTGTTGTAGCAAATAAATAAATTACTGCTAATTTAACAACCGTAACGTTGACATAATTACTGTTATTTATTTGCTTCAACAATAAAATTTTGCTGATATAAATTATTTAAAACAAGCCAATATTTGGTTATACTAAATTTTTCCTTAGATGTTGTACGTAAGAATACGTGCCTTTGATTTTACCCAAAATATTTGTTCATGTTAAAAATACGAACACTAGTTTTCTTATACTATTTTATTTACGTGATTATAATATCGTCAGAGACACTGGTAAATCGCGGGAAAAGTTGATTGTTTGCTAGGCTCCAACGTGCTATGTATAAAACTGAAGGTTTTGAACCTATATTGTCTATCATTTATATGAAGCACTGTGTCCCTCTTCATCAGACCCAATTATAACTGTACAGTTTTAACACAGAACGTGTGTGATTTTTCAGAAAACTGTTCACACGTGTCACGATTGGAGACTATGTTAAATATTTTCGTGATTTTCCAGTGTCTCTAACTATCGTATTTATTTGAGTCAACTATATTTATGACTTAATATTCCTATTAGGTAAATTTAACAACGGCAGCTATTAAAATAAAGAAACGATTTGGTTGGATGCTACGATAGACGTCCGTTAACGTCGTTCATTAATATCGGTTATTTGGTTCACATTTCACCAAGCGGTGGTTTAGAAAACTTCTCTCTTTTTTTAAAGTGCAGGTATATAATAAATTAGTAGAGTATTATTTTTGTGTCGTATTGTATAGTTACATTCGGTTAAATGACGGTACATAACTACAGCGGTTAAAATCATTTTACCGAATACATACGAGTAATCCTACTTTTCATTTCATGCTACCCATATTTTTCCGTATAGTCTGGGTACAATTTTGTAAAGGCTATGTAGAAGAAAACAGCGAGAGTTAGCCAGATTATCTGAGTCATGAGTTTATCGGAAATTACTCATCAAATGCGTTTACGTACAAATTCATTCATCTTACTTTAAGTTCTGATGGTCTAGTGATAACGTGCGTGGTTGACAGGCTGAAGGTTGCGAGTTCGAATACGTATGCATTTGTAGTTTTTATTATTTTTATATTTACACGTAAATATTATTTGTATAACATTTTCTGTGCAAATAACTTTATTTTCTTGATCAATGTAAACAAAATAATTAAACCTCGTATACTTTAATAGTTGCTGAAACACATGAATTACGTTTGATTTATAACACCTGCATGGTGCTATCAACCCCTTCATTTATTTAAAACAACAAAAATATTTTAAACTAATAATTTGATTGTGACAAACCATACATTTGTTTGCACGTTTTCAAATATAACAATTCGTTGTTACAAACAGTTTTTGTTTGATTTTACAATTTTTGTTTTCTCTGTGTGGCATTGTAGCTTAGATCGTCTGTTCACTACAGTTCTTGGTGTGAGAGGACCGCAGTCTGTATCTACAGTTCAGTCGGTGCTGAAACCATTGTATGTACAATAAGTACTTGTTGCAGTTCTTGTATCATGTTTAATAGTTACACGAATGATTCCCTTTTAATAATTATGCCACATGTTTTGTTCTTTGTCGCTAAAAGCTTGAACACTTTTCCTTTTTATTTAATAACAATAAAATATTTATTCAACGTTACCAAAACCCTCGTTTACTGGACGTATTATATACATTATTCCATGCCTGCCAAGGTATTTAACACGGCAAGCTTGAAAAGCAAGCTAGATAAATAAATATATGTGATAACACGAAAAATTCAGGATGACGAATAACAGCTAGAATCTTGTTTTATCTTGTAATATTTCATTTCCCGGAGAAGTTACGCCTGGGAGACACGTACAGTTTTTTATCGTGCGACTTTGCTAGGTGTTCATTCATTGAAAGAAAAAATTTGTATTGTATTATATTGGGGTAGACATAAAATAATTTGCTGGCGACCATAATGTTTTGGTTGTGAGAACAAAATGTTTTTGTGACGAGCACAGACATATTGTCCGGGTAAATAAAAACAAAATATTTTGTTGCTGCCCCCCTCCCCCCCTCAAAATTTTTTTTTCCTGTGCCCGACGTTGTAAATATGAATTAAGGCTACGCTCTCTTGTTTATAATGTTTTTGCGATAGTAATTTTTTAAGCATAAACGAGAGCATATATAAAATATCTGTTTGGCAATTTGTTTAAAATGTTTTTTTCGCGATAACTTTTTTTTCAAAACAAGAAATTATACGGTTTCGGAAAAAAAAGTTAGTTAACCGGAATTTAGTTAATTATATAAGTAGCTAACGCCATGCTATTTACTGTATTAAAATTATCAGCCAACTTGGAAAAGACGATTTCAAACCAAACTGCAAAACAGATTTTTTTATAATCTGCTCTCGTTTAGGCGTAAAAGTTAATTTCTCTAAAATCGCAGAAACACGAGAGCATGGCCTTAAGATTTGAGATTTATGTAGAAACTTACTGAAGCTAAACTAAGTTATATCAGGCAAAGGGGCCTAGTGTCTGTACCGTCTGTGTTCTGCACAGTATCAGTCCGCTCAAGCCCTTTTCCACTGCTTGTATAGACTGAGCAATCACGTTTGGAATATTTTTCGCACACCTTATCTCTTCGGCAATGGTCGTAATGATTTAACAAGTCTCATTATTTTCCTGTTTAGTTACATGTACGAAGTTGACGTTGCAGGAAAAAGCTTACAGTTTCATATATATGCTATTTGATTTGGAAACCGAGCACATCACATAGCCTACAAAGTTTTAGTAAAGAAAATTATTCAGTTTCTCCACCATAATGGCGTGATAAAAGCTTGAGCGTTTTAGAAACACAAGAATTTTTAACTACCATAAAATTGTTATGAATTGAATAAAGATTATTCGTAAGAGATTTTTTTCAAATAGCTAAACAGAATACTGGAGTATTTTTACCTTTAGATGTTTCATCATAAAACTCGTTTTTCTGAGATTTAGTCCTTGGTTACAGACAAATAACTGCGAGAATGACGCTTCTCTTTCTAAATGTCCTTTATGTTGTAGCCGACCTTTTAAGTGAGGGATGAACGCCGGCCAGGGAAGGGTGGCGGGAAAGGGTTTGTATATGTATAGATGCCGCACTATGTTCAACCTTTCACAGATATATCTTTTAACTAATGTCACAGAAATTTTTATCTTAAGCACCTTACAAATATTGAAAATAAATATATCAACTGTTGTTGTGTTGTTTTAAGTATGTTTTTGTATTGAATGTAATATTTTCAGTGCCTTGTTTGCAACAGTTTTATCTGTGAATGGTTTGCTTCGTCGCTATAGTATTTCGAGTTCAGTACAGTTTTCTTGGTTCGCTGATTGAGGTGATTAGTGAATATCATTTATATTGCTAATCACCTGGCTGATTTAAGTCCAATCTTAAAGCAGACGCTGAGCGGTGAGCAGAGCTTCAACCGTTACAAGAATATTCGAAACCTGCTCATGGAACGTAAGTTATGTCTTCTTATAAATAACATTCAAAGATCGTTACATATGTGAATACACATTTCAGGTCCTCCGTCTATCTATGAAGTTTATTTTTACGCTGCTGAAAATTGATGTTTGGTGGTACTTTCTAGGTATGAAAATCGATTGCAGAGTATTTGAAAGGAAATAGGCGTGTGCAACACACATTTATCTTTAATATTACTTAATAAAATGATAGGGTCTACGACTGAATACCTCACAGAGGCGAGTTGTTGGCGAGAAGACCGCACGTCAGTTCTGTATCTTGCGCCCTGACGGCTAGGGGGGCGGGGGGGGGGGTGTATGTTATGACGTATTTGCAACTTTCGCACTTCTAGACCATGAACGGGCGCAATGCATTCATCCAGGCAACTTTCTTTACGTTGTTTGAACGTTGTATACGTTACACAACGCTTTCTTGTGAAATAAAAGTAATTTTTTGTACATCTAATTAATATGTAGGCGTAGAGACAATGTGACATAACGCAATTTATCTTTGTAGGTGAGAAAATTTCTAAAACCCTATCCAATTTCCAATATGCTGTATCTTAGGTTTAACAAAATTTGAGAACGCTGCTGTCACGGAATTCAGGACTGATTCTGGTAGTGCGAAAGGTAGTGGAACTCTATAATCATTCTGTCTGAAGACATTTTGATTCACATATCAATATCTCCCCCCCTCCCATAGTAATACTGACATTTCCTTTGGCCACATCGCTCAGTTAAGAGCTATGTGAATCATTATGTCCACAATCCATCGCACTGTTGATATTTCGATTGCGCCTAGTGTATATGCTACTGTAGCACATAAGTTCATCACTATTCATCTACACATTATTATGCAGGCGTTCTTCAAAAGTCGCGGATCAAGAAGAACTATACAGCGGGCTTAATTTGCCACACATACGACCACAACCACAATAACTGCAGTGGCACTACGAATACTAAAGAAATCATTATTTACTTTCTTTAAATTCTTCTTCAATAATACTGTACTGAGATTCTTTTATTGTGACATTCTCGAACTAAGAAAATATATTAAAATGTTATTAATCTGCACATCTTTCTCCGACTGACATTCCAGTGGGATTCTATAGAAAACTAGGCCTACTGATAACTCTTCCAAAAACTACCTTCTGCATAATTCTAAAAAATTATTTCGCGTATATAATTTTACAAACGTTGTTCTTCGGCAACCAATTCCACAGCCATTCCTCGATCTATAACATCATATATGCTAAAAGCTTCTTGCCTTCATTGTCTCTATTATGAATGAAATAGCTTTGTTTACAACGGTAAGAAATATGTACTCTTTTATAGGAAAGTAACCGCGTCTTCCGTACAATGCAGTAAATAACTCAGCTCAGGTGTTGGATATTAACTGACAAAATGGTCTTATGACGCTCAAAAAACAAAATTTATTAGTTTACATGTTATTCAAAGTCCACTGCGTTTTATTTACAATTAGTTTACGCGTACAGGAAACATAAATGTCTGTAATGAGTTTTTTTTTTTTTTGCACTCGACAACCGTGGATCTCCTTACAGCGATGAAGACAGTAGAAATTGCAGTTTTGGCTGTAAAATAAATAAATAAATATCGTTAAAATTCAAGGGTTCAAGAAAGTTTTACGGTCAACTTTCTTATAAATGGGAAATAGCATTGGAAATGCCCCATACACCAAAGCACAAGAATTTCTTCAACACATCAGCCTTTTTATTCTTGTTTACGCAATTTTCTGGTCATTTCATTATTAACTTAAAAAAAGTTTATCAGCCACAAAAAAAACTTCTAATATCCTTTGCTTGCCTAATACCAACTGAAAATTTTTCCTAGAGGTAAGGATATTTCCCGATTCCTTCAACTGAGAGTTCTACAAGCGTAATTTCCAGGGCAAAAACGAAGGTATTTTGACAGTTGAAAAAAGTTTTTGGCACAATAAATCCAGCACGAAAGTGAGTGATGTTCAAAGTCATGCTATTGTTTGTTTACTCAGTTACTGCAATAAAAATATTTGCCTTAATGCATACATTGCCTTTAAATTGTTTGCAACCTAGCCGGTAGCCTGAACCGTTCATTTTCGATTCATCGTCGTGTAATAATGTGGAGATCATTGACATGCTACAGAAAACTGGTCGGCGCCATTTAGAGCTCGTGTTGTAGGTGAGTATTCTACATTTGAGCTTTGCAAATGTACTTTTCAATATAAGTAGTTGTTATGAAGTGAGAAATTTGATAGAAACGTGCTGCGCTATGCAATTAAAAAGTGATTTTGCAAAAAAAAAAAAAAAAAGTCCGTACTTTGATGTTGCATTATCTAGTGTTTTACGTGGACAGAACATGAAAAGGAAGTTAGTATTATGAATAAAAAACTTAAAGATAACGTCGTTAAGAACATGACATGGAACGTCTATAAATACATCGTAGTATACTAAGATATCAATGAAGTGTGATGTGTAAGGCCAAGTTCAGGTACACTCACAAAGCGAAATATACACACACACAATACCGTTGCATGCCTAGAGGCGCACCGATGTACTGCTTACGTCGTCGAACTTCCGGCCAAACTTGCGCATCAACCGCACGAAGTCTGACGTTGTAGTAGTTCGTGAGAGACGTCACGTTGACATGAAACATATTTAAATACGTGCCTATATGTTGGAAGCTATTGGCAATTAGAGTTAAAACATGCAAATCTAAGTGTACAGTGAAGGCTTACAATTGTTGGAGTCGCTAGGGCTTCGGTATAAGTGTGTAAATGTTGAATATTAACGTGTAGCGTAAATATTAAGTCATTGAACGAGGTAGGTTCGGACTGTTTTGTTTTCCAGAGCAGAGTTGTTCCATTACGCGTGCAAATAAGAAAATCGCATGTTAACTGAACGACGTTAATAAGATTAAAATGTTTTCATATCGGTGTAAGCAACGGGATACAAATTAGTGTAACGCGTATTTAACTGTCTTTACGAAATATGTTAAAAGTGTGTTCACTCTCCCTTCCCCATAAATTGTGTTCTAGACGCCTGTAAGAGAGTTGTATGTATTTTCTTCGTGTCGTGTCTATTAATTCAAAACGCCTTTTGAACATTTTTTTATCACACAATATATGTAAGAAACCATTTTTAAGAATTTCACAAAACTAGGTATAAGTTATTCCTACGAAGTAAAGTCACCCGACTTGTATGTATTTTGTTCATGCCATGAAAATATTTTTTAATTGTCAGTTAGTTTTACTTTTTCCGAACATAAATTACCAAAAGAATAATTTTTCAAAATTTCACTAAACGTAAACTTATGGTAGTTAACTGACTTAACTTTTGTCTATTTTGTTTACACCATACACAAGTTTTCAAAATAGTATCTGAACATTTTTTGATCACGCGCGATATCTAATGAATCATGTTTCAGAATCGCATCAAATACAGTAAACATATAGATCTTAGTAAGATCACCTATTTTTTTATGTATTTTGTTCATACTGTGTTTAAATTTTCAAAATTGCGTTTTTATTTTTATTTTCTTGTTTTTTTATCACATGAGTTACCTAAAATAATTACTTTGATTTTCCAAATTTTGTCAACTCCTTACACATGTACCTAGAAAGTGAGGTCACTCAGGTTCTAAATTTTTTTCTTCATGTCAAATGCTTATTTTTAAAATAACGGCCATTTGTAAATTAGTGGTCCTTTTTTGTACCTCGGAACCATTTGAACAATTCAAACCAAATTTATAGTTTTGATAAAATCCTATATACCTTGATTTGGCTGTGTTTACTTTTTGAGATGTCATTTACTTGTCAAAACTTAATAAACGTTTTGACAATTCATCATCTAAATTTTAATTTAACCAACGCCTTTCCTTGCAGTCTGCCATGAAAGAAGAAAACACGGCATGTAGAAATAGAGATAATATTTCGTATTTCCAGGTGTAAATACCGATTGTAACTTTCTGAGTAAATTCTCACTCACATTGAGGAAGGCATGCTCGTCAGAAAGGAATTTTGCGAAAAGATTTTTGCACCAATTTTTCAATGTCTTATGTAACACTGCTTAGTGGTTATTGGCAACGTGTCTTTGTTATAAGTGTCATATATTTTGCTGTGCCAATCAGAACAAGAGGTTACTGCGACACATTATGTCTGTGATAAGAGGGTATAACCCCAAGACGCTGAGAGTTAAAAACATTCTATCGTTGACGAAGCAGAACTGCTGGTATCCACTTGAAGCATTGGAACAATATGATGCAAAAATATTTTCGCGAAAATCAGGTGTTCCTAATCAATTTTGAGCTTGTAACATATTGTTTAATATGAAAAGATGTCCTTAAGGTACTAATTTTCGTCTGTTACCAAATTTCACAATAAACACCAATACAACCGCTGCCGTGTAGTAAAATAAACACATTTGAGTATTAATTATTTAAATGCCTTAATATCTATAAAATACAACAAAATCGCTTAAAATGTAAATTAATATTGTGTGGAGAAGACCTGAGATAGTTGAGATGTTCTTAAAAATAAACAGTCTTATTTTTTCGCCTTATATTTATTTCACAAACTTTTGTTCCGAAACCGATTTTCGTTTTGTGTTTTGTTTTCAGTTCCTCCCACTTTCTTCCCAAATTAAAAAAAAATAATTGAAACCTTTATACACTCAGAGCTTCAGTATTTTTCAGCGATACCATGTCAGAATTATTTGCTTACTGTTCTCCGAATAAGAAAAAATCTCCAATGATGGGATTACTTTTTAGTTTTTTTGGAAAGTTATAATTAGAAAAAAATTGTGTGAGTGCGGTAAGTTTTGAAATTGTTATCAAATGTTGCCACCGTAACCCTTAACTTCCCATCAAAATGCATGCGGGTTAGTTTGCTTTATTTACCGCAGGAGATAAAACGACATTATTTAACGATTTATTATGCAACCAAAAATATATATTGTTACATATTTGGTATAAATATGACAAATAAATAATGTGAAGGACATAAAGTTAAAATTGTGAAACTAAGTCAGATACAAATGACTGCTTGTTTTCCTTATCTATATAATAAATAGTAAATGCCATTTTTTAAGTTAGTTCCACTTAAACAATTTCTTTCTGTGGCTTTGGAACACATATTATTTGGTAGTTGACTTACGATCTGTCCTGTCAAAGTGTTTTATTATAGTGTTGTTATTTGATTGGATGCTATTAGCAAAGACCCATGATAAACCCACAAATAATTACCAAAATAAAAATAGAAAATGCTGAAAATTTTAATTAACAATTATTTATTACGAATAACATAAACATACTCAACATCCATATTTTTAATTCCAAATAATTTAAAAATTAAACCGAGATCAGTGTACTACTAATTTCATGACGTTACATAACATCCAAAGTATCATACTGTAGAACACGATCTTCAGTATAGTATGTGCTATGTAAAACCTGAAACAAACAAACAAACAATAGTTACGTTCAGCTAAGTTCCACAGCGAGCTCTTTCATAAATTGCTCACATTCTCCTTATGCAGTCTGATAAAGAACCTCGATATTCATTTGACACTTAGGTAATGGATTGTAGGAAGAGGAAGGGAGATTCCATTCGACAGAGTGAGGGGCGCATATGTCTCACGAAACCTTGCAAGTACAGTTGGAAATTTCTGCATGTTCATATGATTTTACGTTGCACTTTCCACAGGAAGGTTCCATGATCACAACGAAAACAATTACGCCAATTTAGTGCTATGTAACAGTTTCACCCATACAGAGTATTTTTGTATTACCTCAAGCGGGTAAGAAGGCAATCCCTCTTACGACATTTGTTTGTATGTTGTTACAAAAAATATGAGACTTTATTTGAATAATATTTATCATCACATATGAAGCGATCGTTGGACCGAACTTTCTATCAAGCCTTTACCTTTTTCATTTTTGTGCCGTTAGTTTCTTATTACTACACAATAAGATATAAACTTTTTCACTATTATAACTATAGGACTATGTTTGTTTCATTGCTAATTTTTCTGACGATATAGACACTAGATATAATTCAAATACATATATTTGTGAAAGAAAATAAATGCAACAGGAACTTTAGGAAGAAGATAACTTCATTACTACAAGTAACTGTACAAATTAACCACGGTGTATTCGTTACTTATAGTATTTAATTTGAGAAATCAGCGCCAAACATAGAAAAAGGATCATTAGACAGTTTTACTTTTGAATAAACATTCACAGATCGTCTAAGATAAAGCAAAAAAATATTTGTCGGTGTAAATTATCAGTTTATGAACTTGGTTAAGAAAGAAAAGTGAGCTTTTCAAAGATTCAGTAAAATTCCCACCAAATGGCTTGGTTGGAATAATCTGTGATATTAATCTAGTTTTGAATAATATACGACTTTCTAATTAATATGGGGTTTTAAATTTTGCCTTCAAATCTTTGCCGTTCTGCAAGTTCAAAAACATCTGGTAAGTTTACTTTACACGCGCCAGCTCTGAGTCCCTGATGTGAATACATTTTTCTATGGTTCTGATCAACACGGACGCTGCAGAAACGTGGTAGGAAACATGTCCTATCTAATGACGTTACTGCGGATAGTATGTGTATCAACGAGCTACCAACATCAGTGGTACACCGATGTCTGTATGGACAAAAAACTGCACACAAAGAAGTGAGGTACTCATAGTTGACGTGTGAACTATAACTCCACTCCGTGCAACTGCGGCGTTGGACAACCTGGAGTAGGAAACCTTTATGGAGGGAAAAAATTAGGAGGCTATGGAAATAAAACACACTTGCTATCTCTATCACTTTTAAACTACTACTAGAAAAGTAATATTTATTTTCAATTATAGTTTTAAAAATCAATGGCAATTTTTAATCGTCAGTATTTATCTCTATGCCATATTTTATGACGAGTTTGGTCGGACAAATCCTGCACTGTAAATTTCTTAGATACAAGCTATTTTGTTTATTATAATAATATCAGCATACAGACTGAATACGATAACACTGGACAAGGGCAGCAGTCAGCGTAGTGGCTAGGCCGTTCGTCTCCCACCAAGACGATCCAGACTCCATTTCCGGTGGAGTCACACGGATTATCGCATGTGGGAATCATGCCGGACGGTGATGTTGGTCTATGGGTTTTTCTCGGGAACTTTACCCTTCCCCACACCCAAATTCCATTCATCAAACTCATCTCATATCACTCCTCACCAGCGCTAAAATTCTCGCTGCACAATCTAATCAAACGGACAGTGTTAGAAAGTCCTGCCAACAATAAAACTAACAAGCATTACTATGTGAGAAACTTTCGCCGTAGATTCCAACTGTAACGTGTATTAGTATAACATTAGGTACTCATTTAAAATATATAATTGCAGAAGTAAAATGTAATTGGGAAATAAAAGGAGGCGAGGTGAATTGAGCCGGAATCTGCGCTCTGAGGGCGGAACTTTGTATGCTCGACACTGATTGGTCGGAGGCACTCCCTCGTGACCACTGGACTGGGATGATGGTTTCTCGCCAAGACAGTGTAGGGCCGCGAAAGAGAAGATGGGTCGAGGCATTTGGTCACGGATGTCGAGGGATAACGAAGTTCTCCAATTTTCAGCTATTCGTATCGGGTATTACTGGTGGCGGTAAGCACCCCGTGATAACATTCGCCGTGAATGAGTTTGCTGAGTAGTGGAATTGAAAGCAAAGAGTAGGCGCCCTACAAGAGCAGTTTTCGGCTAGTTCAATAAGCCAGGAATCAAATATTCAGCATTTGTTATTGTCGAGATACATGATGTCGGAAAATAAGGAGCAGAAAATGAAACCACGCATGGGTGTGAGTCTGGGGAACAATTTGAGTTAGGATACCTGTGGGCGCAAACCAACCGTTAAGCTCGTGTGAGCATGTCTAATTACGAGGACACTCGGCAACGTCGCGCAATGGGCAGCGTATGCGGCGTCTACACCCTTGTGTGTTTCGAGCTGGGCATTTAGCCTGTGGGTCTCGTATCTCAGTGGGCCAGGTCGCCTGATTTCACTACGCCCGATTTCTGTTACTGAATAAGTCATGCACTCCCTACTTGGAAATATCCATAATGCAAGGCCACACCTAGTAGAAAGCATGCAAGCTGTGAAATAACAATACGATGGTGTTCAGAAACATGAACAAACTTTTAAAGTAATGCACGAAACAAGACATACTTACTTTTGAAACCGAGATTTTGCCTCCTGCAGATTATCAAGAGATTCATTTAGTATGTATTTTTTCACTCCAAGTAAACTATCGAACGCAAATTTTTTCCAATTTATCACCTTTGTATCAAAGTAAAATATTTTCCTATCCTTATTGCTAAGACTGTTGTAGAGGTATCGTGTGTTGTCGCTCGCAAATTTCCACTCTTGCGTTGAGAAGTAATTTGTCAAAACCACTACTTTCTGTATCTTTCTGCATATTTTCAGCATCCTGGAAAAATAATGAAAACTGTCAATTCATATATTACGCGATAAATAAAATACAAAAAAAAAAGTTGTATAATAAAACAGTGCTAACCCAATTATTGAGTTATATGGTTTCAAAAGTTTGTGTTTTTTTTTAAACAGGTATGCTCTAATTAAATAAGTAAATTTTCATTTGATATTTTATTTATCATACCAGATTTGTATGTGATTTTAAAAATTACATTGTTATGTTAGTATTACGCGTGTTCGTTCACAGTTAGTAAAGAAATGAATAAATGTAACAATTTAATTAGTCGTGATAATTATATTTTGAAAATAAAATATTTACACATGTACACTCTTTTGAGTAAAATATACGAGATAAAGTTGTTTTTAATTACTTTACACTAAATATTTGGATTAATTAGTTCATATGTGGTAGTTCCATAATATGCTTAAAGTATAGAAACGACAATAATTTTGCTGAAAAAACTATTCAGCCAGTAGAAGTTAGTTTTGTGCACTGGCTTGCCCCAAAAAGCATTGTATTAGAAAGGATGCCCGTTGGTAAATGGAGCAAGTGATTGGAATTACGAATATATAGTATTTCGTATGGTTCTGTGGGACTGGATTACCAACGTGGAAATACGCAATCTGTACCCGAAACTTCCAGACTTTTACAACGAAACGTGCTGCCTCTTGCTAATCGACATTGATGGTCTAAAATATCCTTTGTCTGCTCGTATACCGGTATAGAAAGCCACACAATGACTCAAAATAATCGCGCAGATAGATATATAAATGCAGAAGTATTATTCACGGACAAATTGCATACATACTTGCCATAGTAAATAAAAATTATACTAACAGGTGCATAGTTCACGTTTGATGCTAATTAGTTAGAACACTTATTTTTCGTAGGCTGTTAGTAAATTCCGTCTAAAATAAAAATGTTTATTGTGATTTGATAAAGTCTTATCTATGAAACCTTATCCAAGTTATTAAAATGGTTGTGGAATTGAGATAAAGGAATCGCTAAGACGAAAAAATAAATATTATAATTCTTGTGTATATGCACATGCATGTGAGCAGGAACGTTACACACATATATTATATGTATGTGTGTGTGTATATATATATATATATATATATATATATATATATATATATATATATATATATATGTGTATGTATTTGAACCACAATATTTTAAGATAGAAGAATCCTAGTTTACAACAAATTTGTGCGTGTGTGTGTGCATATATCTCTATGTATAAAAAAGAGAACCCAGACTGACAAATCAAACTGCAGCCCAAACCGCTGGACCTAGAAATGTGAAATTATTTTCTGTGGATTCCCTTTAGGTCTTAGGCGAGCACTAAGACGGGAATTTTCGAAATTTGTCCACTAAGGAGTTGTCGATTCGTCTACATAGCTCGAACCCGGCAGCCTAACGTCGTGACTTTTATTTCGATGGGTGAACCATAAAAAATATATTAACCAATTTAACGGTTTATCTATCGAACCCTTCGGGATACAGAGTTGCTTTTAACTTGAAATATTGCTTACGTAAATATTTAAAAGTGGTTTTAGGATTTATTGAAATTCGACCCCCAAGCAGTAAAAAGGGGGAAAATATGTATTTTACGAATCGTCTATATCACTGAAACACAATTGAATATCTTCGTGATTTTTACTTCAATTTGTTACGTATACAAATTACTATGACAAGACTCCAAGACGTTTCGAAATTCTTTAATTAAGAGGGTGAAGATACGTGAAATGTTTCCAATTATTCCTCGATATCTATCGAGCCAATCGATAAATCAAAGTGCTCTTTGCTTTATATTTATGATTATGTAAATATCCAAAATTAAATTTAAGTATATTTTCCGAATTCGGCCGTAAAGAGGTAAAAAAAAGGGTAAAAAGTATTTTCGGTTCACAATCTACGTATATCGACAACCATTTATATTTATATACAGACGTAATTTTTGTTTAAGATTGATGTTTACTCAAATACCTGAAAAGCAATTTCTGGAATTTTTGAAATTCCTCACCTAAGGAGGTGAAAAGGGGTGAAAAGTGATTAAATATGTTTTTAATTAATCGTCGATATATCTTGAGCCCAACGCGCTATTGTCGTGTTTTTCACGTCCAAGAGACATCAGTAAGTAGTCTAAAATGTGATACAAGGGTATTTCGAAATTCAGTCTCTTAGGAGGTGAAAAGACCTGTAATGTGGTTTAGATAAATCTTCGATGTTTATTGAACCCATCGAGATATTCGGTTTATTTTTGCTACAGGATGGTGATTACGTAAATGGCCGTAAAATGGTTTTAAGATTTGCGAAAATTCGAACTCTGCGTACTGTATAAGGGTGATATATTTTATTTAATGATTGGTCTATGTTGCGTTAACTGAAAGGTCTGTGGTCGTGATTTTCTCTTCACTTGGATACTTGTACAAATATTTACGATGTGAAACTAAGATTTTTCGAAATTTGACACCTAAAGGGGGGAAAAGGCATAACATTGGTTTTCTATCAGCCGATGATATCTATCTAACCAGTAGAGATATTGAGGTGCTGTTCGATCAGAATGATGCTTACGTAAATACATGAAAAAAGTTATGTAAGTTTTTTATTTTATAATACAATATAATTAATTTAAAGACAATGTAGTTCTTAAACTATCAAGGCAGATGTTCTAAAAAGCAATTAAAGCCAGCGAGAAATGCATTACACAGGAATTTCGTTATACAGTACTATCGAGACGTGTTGTACAATCTCTATGAGCCTACTGTCTATTCGCGTTCAAGTGAGAGCGCGCGAGGCACATGCACGTGATCGAAGGTAAGGTCTGTCAATTAAAACACGCAGTGTTCACGTGATTGTAGCTTATAATCAGGGGTGTCCGGAACGCTCACCACAGGTATTGAGCGTAGAATACCATGCACGAATTGATGGTATTTAGGCGAGTATGAACACAGTCGTGGGAAACTATGCGTGTGAGTGAGACTATGATATAGGTATGAAGAACTACGATAAATATCTTTGAACAGCGACATCGTCCAGCACGATACACAATTCAGAAATCCGGGCATAAAACCCTATTTCTCAAGTAGACGACGATGTCATACCAATGTGCTATGGAAGAAATGTAAACAAAAATCGACACTAATATTGACACACATATTGTAACTATTCATGAACGGTAACAATAACACGTGACATTGACATTTTCGATGTTCGGTACGTAACGATTCTCGATAAAAAAAAAATATATATATATATATATATATATATATATATATATATATATATGTGTGTGTGTGTGTATGTATGTATGCATCACGATTTACGACAGATAAGTGAATTAGCAGTACATAAAAGCCCTAGTTGGGCGCACACGTGTTTCCTTACGTTCGACTGTAACAGTGAAACACATGTTCAGCTGACGTTTCTGTCTGATTAAAACACTGACAGAAAACAATACGAACACTCGCTTGACCAATCACCAATTTAACTCTAGTCCCATTGCAGTAACGCGCGCTGGTTAGCAGCTTGTACACCCCTTATCGCTTATACTATCACGCTCTCTTGTTTACAAACTACAACTCTCACTTCTCGGCGAATGAACTAAAGGCAAATTTTTATTTTATTTTTAAAGTTAGGCTTCATGAATAATTTCGACGTTATGTGGCGCAACTGTTTGTAGCTCCGATATATTGCTCCGGAGGTTCTTGGCTCATATGCCGTTAAAGGCTGTGCAAATGTGCAACTCTGACTCACAAAAACCGCAAGACAGATGAAATTAGTGCAATTTGTGTGAGTGAAGTCGTTCAGTAGAGGTAAAAATGTATTATGCAGTCCGCTACCCTAAGTTCCTCGACAGCATCAGCCCACATATACCATATCACTAACCTCAAGGTAGGTACAGCAAATACGTTTATATTTCTGAGACACATTATCCCATCAAAACTGCCTAACGGCACTTAACTTCATGTGAAGGTTTTGAAAAACAAGTATGTTATTGAGGGCATCGTCACCTATGGTTGTGCTCGAGGGAAACCAGTCGTAATACCACTTAAACTACGTATTTCATTCAATTATCCAATTACATTAAAGAGTCTGTAAATACCCCACAACGTCAACTTTGTTGTTGCTATAAATAAGGCCCAGGCGTAGTCACGTGGACAGCTATAGCTACATATCCTGCTGCAGAGTTAGGTTCAACTAGCAGTATGGTAATTCTATCACTTGATAACTGAATACCTATCTGGTGTAAAAAGAGTTTTTTCAATTAAAACAAATGTCAACTGTATGAGTGACACACGCGAGCAAAGTCGCGAGTGCACTGCTAGCTTATATAATATAAATTATAGTTTGTTTGTTAGTATTCTATGCGGTTTTACACCAGTCATACGATCTTCTGCTAAAAAAAAAAAAAAAGAAATGGGTGGGGGGGAGGCAAAAAGAGATAGAGGGACAATAAAGGATACAAAAAAATTAATGAACAAATAAAAGTTTGTAAGTTGGGCGTAGCCCGCGAAGGTGACTATACCATTGGGCACAACGGAATAAAGGAGCAGAACGGGATACCCAAAAACTTTGGGGGAAAGAAAAAACAAACTTCGATGAGTTTTACTTGCGCCCGAAAAAAGAAATCATATTTGCAGGGAGGGTGTCAAAATGTGGTATAGAAGAGGAACGGTGTACCCAAAATAAATTTAATTTTATGAGAAAATTGATCGTAAGTTGTGTGTGCGACCACGAAGGTTTCTACCAAAACAAAATATACTTCGGGGGAGGTGGTAGGTAAAACGAGGGTACAGAAACAGAACGGGGTACCATCAAAATTTTTTTGGGACAATTTTCCTTTTCAAAATATTTATAAAACGCACATTAATTACCCTGGGCCTTAACATAATTTTGCCCCATTAAGCACTTTTCAAAACTTTATGTTTCAGAAATATTATCGGATTAAATTGAAAACCCCGCAAACGAAGTTGCGAGAACCAGCTAGTGTGTGTGTGTGTAACATACACACGCTACACATACATAATGAATATACGCTAACTCACACTGAACTCACCGAGTTCCTAAAGGTTACCTGCAAACTGAAACCACGGGTCGTAAGTACCACGCCAATTCAGAAAAAGAAAGGAATATTGGGTCTCCGACTTACCTTTAAGTTGTTACACGCGTCCAAAGTTATGCATCATGGATTGCCTACTTAATTTTTCTGCAAAAGGTGCTACCAGAACTTTTGGAAGAAGTGCCGTTAAATGTACGTCGTGAAATGTGGTTTCAGCACGATGGTTGTCCTGCCCATTTTTCATTGGCAGTGCGTGATCATCTTACAGAAGAATTTGGTGACAGGTGGATCGGCAGGGGTGGACCGGTGAGGTGGCCCCCACGTTCCCCTGACTTTACGCCCCTTGATTTTTTTTTGTGAGGATTTATCAAAGACATTGTTTACGCGACCCCTGTTGAAAGCGAGGAAGATTTAGTAGCGCGAATCGTGGAAGCAGTACACCAAATTAGAGACATGGCCGGTGTGTTCGAACGTGTTCGCTAATCAATGTTACGTCGATGTGAACATTGCCGAGATGTCGGTGGAAGAAACTTTGAACATTTATTGTAAACTTTTGCCTTTTTGTATTACAAACACGATCCCGGGTAAAACGTTTTCTTTTTTGTTTTTGTGCTTTTTTTATTTTTCTGCGTACTGTACGTTAATTCACATGTCAAAAATCGGCAAGAAACCACAGGTGTTGACGGCTCACAGCGCTGGCTCAGATGCAAACAAAGGCGCGCCTTGAAGTAGGCAATCCATGACGCTTAACTTCGGACGCGTGTAACTACTTAACGGTAAGTCGGAGACCCATGGTTCCTGTCTTCATAATACTTGTTTTAGTACCCCCAAGCCACCCCTACATTTAGGACGTGTAATTTTTCCGCACCCTGCATATATATATATATATATATATATATATATATATATATATATATATACACACGCGCGCACGCGCACAACGTTGTTAACTAGAATTCTTCTATCTTAAATTGTTGTGGTTCAAATAACTAAAAGGAAAAATAATTAATGTTTTTACACAAGTTGGACGTTGGACTGCAAACAATTGTGAACAACTTTTGTACGAGACAAGCACCAACTCTGGGGAGATCGTCTTAATTTTAATTTTTTTATTGAAAATATAACATTTCCGAATTAGTTTTTGGGCGTACAGACCAAAATATAAATGTATGACTCTTTTCCAAACGTGAAGTCATCACAATAGATCTTGGAGCAACCCGAAGCTTTTGTGTAGAGTCTTAGTTCCGACCGAGCGAGGTGCGGCTACAGCAAAACTTTGGACTCGCATTCGTAAAGACCCGGGTTCGATCCCCGGCACAAGCCTGCATCCTGAATGCCGTTTTTCACGGTTTCCCGAAATCGCTCCAGGCGAATGTTTGGATGGCTCCTTAACAAAGTCCATGGCCGACTCCTCTTCCAGCTCCTGTCTTTGTACCAAGTTGTGTCACCGTCTGCAATCACCTCTCTGCCGAAGAGACGTTATGCTTACTTACCTTACCTTTCCATCTTAGTTCCGAGACAAGCGGACGAATTTACCCTTCCTTCGTAGCAAAATTCGCGTGTAATTGTGACGTTTGTTTCACAACACGTATGACTAAGAGTGCAAGGAGTCTGTAACTATCCCGGACAGCACGACGCTGAGCAGAATACGTTGACCCACGAAGTGTTTGCCGTATCATATGGTAAAAAACATAAATATTTGTGATTTAATTTACAATAATAAGCTATTACTGATGTGACTTTTATGGCGTTACAGTTATGTTGCTGCGTATACTATTTTAATAAATTATTGAACTATTCTTCTAAAAATGACTTTGTACGTCCAAATTATAACAAAATCTGACTCTACAACACACATAAACACACATCGTGGACTAGAATTAATGTGCTAAACTCCAGGACGGGATTGTTTATGTAAAATAAGGTAGGGTTACAATGACCAACACTATTGTGTGGTGAATATTAAGGGAGCAACACAACGTTCAAAACCAAATTTTAATACATATTTAAAAAAACTACAAAGTATAAGAGATGGTGCCACCAAAGTTAGCATAGAGCTCTAAAAATCGGAGCAAATAATTATGTGAAAAAGTGGTTGACGCAACGTTCCCCTTTACCGCTTATGTAGGGGTTATTCAACCTATTTGTGTAAGTAACTTTTAAATACTAAGCAGTAATAATATATTCGATGCGTATCATTGCTTATCGCGTACATTGAAGCGGAAAGTACGTTTTGTGTTAGTTCACTCCAGTAAACCGTTTTAGAGAAAATGCGAATCAAAATACGAAGGCGAACGACGTTTAAAACTCTCCCTCCCGCTGTAGGGGATACTAAGTAGAGTAAAATGATACAGGACACTTTGTGTCGCAAATGCTGGGAAGTGCTTGAAAAACGGCACACAAGTTGTGGTTTGTGAGGTATGAATACTACGTTTGAATGGCAACAACTGGCGCATTTCGTGACATTTCCGCATTCACTCTAGCTACTCTCTTGGCTTGTGTGTGTATTAGCAGTTAGAACCACAATACTACAGAAATTACTAGTCTGGCAGTGGTACACTCTAAAAATAGTTTGTAAATTTACGAGACGTGCGTATAGGAGCGCTAAGAAAGTAAGTCTGGTAGAATAGTTTCCCAGACATCCATGGTAGCACTCCTAAACCTTTTTATAAAACAGTCAAATGTATACTTAAGATACCAGACTTGTATTGTAACAACTGTAAAAGTTTGCATATTTACAAGACGAAGTATGGTAACTGTACCATACTGCGGCTGGGTTAATAACTTCCTAAACTTTCAAGGAAGTTTTTTTACAGTGTAGGTAGTATGCAGGAGATGCCAGCGGAATCGAACCGAAGGGGCTTCAGCGGGAGGCTAGTATTTTTTTT
The DNA here is from genome assembly GCA_003012365.1 of Medauroidea extradentata. Lineage (NCBI taxonomy): Eukaryota > Metazoa > Arthropoda > Insecta > Phasmatodea > Phasmatidae > Medauroidea > Medauroidea extradentata. The sequence continues at coordinate 10,762 of PNEQ01127199.1, read as the reverse complement.
ATATATATCTACGGCCCAATGAACTGTCAGAACTACCAATTTTATATACGGGTTGGCTTCTAAAGAATTATCATTTGCTACATCAACACAGATTTTGAACTTCACATACTACCACAACTTGTGCGCCGTTTTTCAGGCATTTCTCAGCATTTGTGACACCAAGTGTCCTGTATCCTTTTACTCGTCTTAGCATCCCCTACAGCGTGAAGGAGAGTTTTAAACGTCATTCATAAACATCCGATATATATATATATATATATATATATATATATATATATATATATATATATATATATATATATATATATATACACACACACACACATATATACACACACACATTCAATGAACAGCATGACTGCTACCTAGCTTATCCAATCTCTTTGAGTAAAATACAACACAACATTTATACCAAAGGACTCAATGCCAAGAAATCAGTAAAGGCAAGTCCGACCCTCCAATGACACGTGAAAAGTAATGGCTAATTTATCAACGAATTGTTGCCCTGTATTGCAGGGTCGTTTTGTAAAAAACAGCTGAAATGTTAGTTAGACTACTACCCAATACAATGATTAACTTACCTAGGCGACTTTCCAACTAAGCGAAGTCCAAAATCCAACACTAATGCCGGCAGAACGTGCAGGATAAAGGCAAACAGCATGTAAGCAAAGTAATTTGAAGTTTTGATGGCAAATGGATACCAGATCGAAGTCATGAATGGAAATTGGTACGCTGCCTTTAACAAGTAATCTTGGTACATATTTATTGTTACGTAGTTACCTTCTGCTGTGGTAAAGTTGTACACTCGAATCTCGTCGCTTTTCCTACACAAACAACAAAATTTAATGTGTTGTTAGTCACCAGATGCAATACAAATTGAGAAATGTGAAACATTCAAGTTTTTCAGCTTTGCGTAACAAAATATTAAGTACTGAAGTGAATGGCTTGGATAAACCACCAACATCAAATACAGAAGTGTTTTAATAGGCATGTGATTACTAAGAAAGTAAGTTACAACTGGCATTGATCCATATTATGTTTAATTCTAACGATTTAAGTAAGGTTATGTAACGTTTTACATCTCTCGCCATAGCTATTGCACCATCATTAGTGTATGCAACCTTAGTCGCAACCACTATCACCTCCGCTACGATAGGTTATTTGACCATAGTTACAATCGTTTGCTTTGTTTATAGACTTTCCCTCTTTGATTCCTTAGTACGATGCTGATGTTCTGATGGGGTAAAGGTTTTAGGGCTCACATAAGTATTAGAATTTGTCTCGAAGTAATTCTGTTTATTTTGTCATCTGCAGTGCCCACTGATACTGTAAGCATCAGAAGGGGCGATACTTGTTTGAGTGCGGAATGTCATGGCTGGCCGTGGAGAGGAAAACCAACTGTAAGCAATGCTATGGCTTTGTAGCAGCTGACATGAAATAATTTTCTCGGCACTGACAAATGCACAGGTGCTCTAAGGGACTGGGCTGGGAGTTGTTCATACAAAATTTTAATGTTCGTAATATGTGTTATATTTGTACGAGATATGGTTTTTTTACAGACGTACATTTTTAGAGTAATGAAATTGACTGGATTTATTTACTTGGACATACTCCATTGCGAAATAAATGACTGTCTAAAGGAAACTTAAAATAATACAAGAAATCATAAATAAGCAGAGTATGCTTTAGTCATCAGGATACATACACAACATGAAATTCCAGAACTGGAATCTGGTCAGATAAAAACAAGGAACAAACAGAAAATAAAAGAAATAACAAGAATATAAAAATAGCTAAGTTGACATGCGACACAACGATGAAGCTAGACAAAAAAAAAACTGAAATACAACAAACAACACAACGATGAGACTAAACAAAACAAAAATATATCGGACACAAACAGAAAAAACAACAAACGACACAAATGATGAGACGAAACAAAACAGTAGTTTTCCAAACAGTCAGTATTAACGACGTTTCGGGAACTGGAATCTGTTCCCGTCATCAGGTAGACACACAGGGTTCAGGAACACGAGTGCGACTGATGAGGAGACTCCCGCCGCCGTTTCCTCATGTGCCATCCGAGGCCGTGCTGTCGCGAGACCGAAAGCCGAAGCTCCCATAATTCGCTGGGTGCTTGTAAAATCAAATGCACCCCGACAGTCTAGTTTCAAATCATTGGAACGGCGGCGGGGTGCGTGTAACTGTTTTAGCTGGGCTCCGGACCCGTATTTAAGGCTGGAGGGGGGTTGTTGCCATTAATAAAATTACGTTTCGCCTTTTTTTACAATTGTTTTTATGTTCTTTTATACGGATTGATAGAGTTCTGCCAGTTTCACCAATGTACATATGGCCGCATTCGCAGGGTATCTGATATACACAGTTGTGTGTTTGTAGATCGTCTGTGGCTGGTTTCACCCTGGTAACCATACTTTTAATGGTTGTTTTGGATCGGAATGCTGTTCGAAGTCCGTATTTGTTTCCTAGACGTCTTATGTTATCCGAAAGGCCTCGAACATACGGAATAACTAGGGTTCCTGATGGTTTTTCTTTTTCTGTGGACTTAAGTGTTCTAGGTTTCATGTGCTGTTTGATGGTGTTTGTTGGGTAACCATTGGCTGTGAGTTCTTTTCTTATTTGGTTGTGTTCTTCAGCTACGGATTTCTTGTTGGAACAAATAATCTCAGCTCTGTTGGCTAGTGTGCGAATTATGCCAGTTTTTGTGCTTTTAGGGTGGTTGGATGCAAAATGTAGGTATTGACCTGTATGTGTAGGTTTCCTGTATACTTTGGTTTCCAGACTGCTGTTTTCCCTGCTAACTAGTACGTCCAGGAAAGGAATGCTGCCATTGGTTTATTTCTCTTAGGTGAACTTTATTGATGGCCTCAATGAGTTTAGAAAGTTCACAAATTCCTCCAGGGTTTCAGGTCCGTGTTGCCAGATAGTAAAAGTGTCGTCTACATAACGGAGCCAGATTTTAGGAGGGCTATTGCTTTGGCTAAGTGATTCCTGCTCAAAGTTCTCCATGAATATGTTCGCCATGAATGGTGAAAGTGAAGAGCCCATTGCCATGCCGTCTGTTTGTTTGTAGAAACTGTCATTAAACTGGAAATATGTTGTGGCGACACAGAGGGTAATCATTTCCATGATGGACGGAATTGGTATGGTTGTTCTGTCTTTTAGGTTTGGGTCAGCTTCCAGCTTGGCCTTGACAATGTTAAAAGTTTCTGCCACAGTTACATTGTTAATAAGGCTTTGGACATCAAAACTCACAAGGGTGTCGGTGTTTTTTACTTTCAATGTTTTGGCTATGGATATAAAATTATTAGAGTCTTTGACAAAAGTTGGCGTCTGCCCTATGAGAGGTTCAACAATTTTTAGGAGATATTTTGATAGTTTTTGGCATGGAGCATTGCAACAGCTGATAATCGGGCGCACAGGCATGTCAGGTTTATGGATCTCCTGATGAACTCAAAGCCATAAAAAATCTAAAATCTGATCCTGACATTGTAATCCTTCCGGCAGATAAGGGCCGTGCTACTGTAGTACTAGATAAATCAGATTATGACCAAAAAAATCACAGATCTCATTACCACTGAACAATACACACATCTTGAAAAAGACCCTGCTGCCAGCATATAACGAAAAGTGTACCAAACTTTGAAAAAACATCAAAGTCACTTTCCAGACAAAATAAGATCAGAGCTGACGCCACACAGCAGTAGGTCACCCCACATATATGGTCTTCCAAAATTCCATAAACCTGACATGCCTCTGGGCCCGATTATCAGCTGTTGCAATGCTCCATGCCAAAAACTATCCAAATATCTCCTAAAAATTGTTGAACCTCTCATAGGGCAGACGCCAACTTTTTTTCAAAGACTCTAATCATTTTATATCCATAGCCAAAACATTGAAAATAAAAAACACCGACACCCTTGTGAGTTTTGATGTCCAAAGCCTTTTTACCAATGTACCTGTGGCAGAAACTCTCAACATTGTCAAGGCCAAGCTGGAAGCTGACCCAAACCTAAAAGACAGAACAAACATACCAATTCCGTCCACCATGGAAATGATTACCCTCTGTGTCACCACAACATATTTCCAGTTTAATGACAGTTTCTACAAACAAACAGACGGCATGGCAATGGGCTCTTCACTTTCACCATTCATGGCGAACATATTCATGGAGAACTTTGAGCAGGAAGCACTTAGCCAAAGCAATAGCCCTCCTAAAATCTGGCTCTGTTATGTAGACGACACTTTTACTATCTGGCAACACGGACCTGAAATCCTGGAGGAATTTGTGAACTTTCTAAACTCATTGAGGCCATCAATAAAGTTCACCTATGAGAAAGAAACCAATGGCAGCATTCCTTTCCTGGACGTACTAGTTAGCAGGGAAAACAGCAGTCTGGAAACCAAAGTATACAGGAAACCTACACATACAGGCCAATACCTACATTTTGCATCCAACCACCCTAAAAGCACA
>PNEQ01127198.1:38856-84842 GCA_003012365.1 Medauroidea extradentata | reverse complement strand
CATACGTTCTATTTACACTCATTACATGTGCAAAGCTAATGCTAGTGTTGATCTATACGCTAGATACCCACACCCCCATTAATGTTAACGTACAGATCATTTCTGATTACGTTATACGTTACAAAAAAATTGTAATATGGACCCTATACCGACTTTTCAGCGTATTGGTTAAATAACACATATTGCAGTATTACAATACTTTCCTTGTTCACCAACAATGTCACTGTGTAAAACGTGGTATAGCATTTTTTTCTGGAATGCGGTTGGTGCATGGTCTATACTCTATCCATTCCAAGATTGCAGCTTGTGTCACTCCGCCTGTTCCCACGCTTGAACGACATTGGCTGTGCAACAAACCGCTGCACCACCTCCGCGTGTCTCGCGAGCTGTCGACTGGCGACAAATGGAGAACGGACTCGCGCCTCGCTGTGGAGGAAATGGAATCACGATGGACGTGACGTCGTCGCGTAAGTCGTAGTTAATACATTCCATGCACATATAATATTTCATGCGCACAGAGTGATATTATATTACAGAGGATTAAAAAACGCAACTAAACAATAAAATTACCTATCCCGAACTAAAACACAGAAATTTAGCGTAAGACCTATTTCCTGTCGCAATGACACTGTTAACTAACCAGCCAACCAATGGTCGAGAGCTCAGCTGTGACAGTGTTTATTTCTGCTGCGACCTATGGATACAGTATAGGTCATTCATATAAAACCTAGGCAATCCGGGTTCGATTTCCAAGTGGTTTGCTCGTATTATCAAGTGCATTCGTGCCAGACGATGCCGCAGGTGGGCGGGTATTCTCGGAGGTCTCCCGTTTCCTCTCGCTTTTAAATATCGGATGTACTCCTTATTAAAATCATACCAATAAAATATCTTTACTTCTTACGTGCTGTGTGCTTGACTAAATGTGTTGGTGTCCGCTACTGTGGGAAACTATTGACGGTGTGGTTAGTTGGTTACGTCTTCAAGACGCTTCGGAACTGCTACTTAACACGAATATACGCTAATAAAATCCTTCCCTCCGCATTAAGTAACGCTTGGATACTTCCCGGTTCTGGCTTACGTAGGCCAAATATGAATAAATCAAAATTAACTTTGAAATAAATTATTCCGCTGCTGAAAACTTCTTCGAAAACAAATTGAATTAGTCTTATCGAGACACGTGCTCAGTTAATTCGAGTGACTCGAGCTGCTCGACACTGATGTGCCACGCAGGAACTTTTTCTTAATCTAAAGATTATAGATAAACTAAGTTCTGCGGTGATTTCCCTCAGAAATGTGCGAATCTCTGACAGAAATAGCACTGAGGTGCAGATAGCAGGCGATCTATACAAAATATTGCCAAATTAGGAGATTTCTCTGTAATGTTGTGAGTTACCTTGTAAAGACATTAGAAAAAAGAACGTACTTCCTAGGTTTACCACAGAAGACTTTGACCTAACTTCCATTGGGTCATAGCTGCTATAATTAATACACTTTTATAGGTTACTGTCATAATTTTTTTCTTGTGCTAAAGTGGCTGGCAGAGTAATTTTATTTTGAAGGAAAGCCTGTCGGTTTAAGGTATGTGATTACGAATATAAGAAATGAACCGAGATAGTTTGTCATTACTAACGTTTGGAACGTTATATGAATTGAAGTGGTACTAAGGGCCAGTTGCATCAACACCGTTTAGCGCCTGGAATAAATTTTATTCTCCTGCTAGGTTATAAAGGCGTTGTATGAACTCCTGTTATCGCAAGCCAGAGAGTTTATTCTCTGGCTAGCTATAACCTACCGCAGAAGAAGCTGATAAGTACTTACAGGAGAATAGTTGCGAGCGCGAGACGATTTACTAGATGGCGATGGCAGTTGTGAAAATTCTGTGACTCGTTTAAGTTTATATAGGTAAATATAATACTTTGTACGAAGTCATATTAATTTGAGATATTGTAGTATGGAACTATAACCGAGGGTGAGATTGGGTAAATAGAAAGAAACCAAACTGTGTATGCGATTATGTGCTTCGAAAAACGTCCCCACGTTTGCTAACCACCACGGTCGTAGAAGAACAGGTCTGGACACTCGCCTATCTAACAATGTATTTTGCTTGACCCCCTTGTTGTTTGGCTGTAGTTTGTCAAGTTACCGAGAATGTCGTACTTTTTGGCGCTGTTTTCCGGGCGGTCGGACTCAAACTCCGTCCACTTTTTTCCATTGTTAAATTTGTAAAGTAAATAAATATTTCTGGAGCCATTTCTTAAATTTGTGAGCGAAGAAAGTATTTCATAAATTGATAAAAAATACGTTTTGATAAATTGTTTATCTTAGCGGAAAGGAAGTGGGCGGAGTTTAGTCCGACCGCCCTAACACCAGCGCCAATAAAACACAATATTCTCGGCAACTTGGTGAACTACAGCCAAACAACAAGGGGGTAAAATATCCAGGCGAGTGTCCAGACCTGTTCTTCTACGGCTGTGCTAACCACGCACTTTACCACTAGGCCAACAGAACTTGCAAACAATATGTGTGTGTGAACTTATATGTATATGTAGCCTATAATTTTATATATATATATATATATATATATATATATATATATATATATATATATATATATATATATATATATATATATACACACACACATCAACTGTTTAACTTTCTTAATGTCTTATAATTAGAGACATGCAAAATTCGCGTTATCATTTGGTAGCAGACTTAACTTCCCTTTCCTATATATAACAGAGCAAAATCTGCGATTCAGTTGGCAACGAACTTGTATGTGTTGTCATTTACGTGTGTTATGTCTGTACAGAGATTGGCCTCTCTACCGTGTTAAGCATTCTCCGCGACAAGTCACGACAACATCGGCCAGCCAGAGAGTTCGATCGAGCCTATAGTTACTTGGAGTCTAGTCAACTGTCAGAAAATAACTCCAATTTTGCATGTCTCTGCGTCTTTAATTTGTATATTCACTCTATCCCATCAAAGTGCATACCAGAGACAGCTGTTTACTAATCATTCATTCCGACAAAACCTGTAATTTTGTTTCCTGAGTATTCTTACAGAAAAAAAGGGTATAACATTATAGACAAATATCAAGGTCGGCGGCCGCAGTGGCCGAATGGTCAGAACGTTCGCCTCCCGCCAAGGAGATCCAGGCTCGATTCCCAGCGGGGCTGGCCCCAGGACTCTCGCACATGGGAATCGTGACGGACGACACCACTGGTCGGCGGACCTTCTCAAGGTTCCCCCGTTTCTCCCTCCACCATCCGAACTCCGGCGCCGCCCCGTAACCACCCCAAATCAACCCTCGTTCGCTTAAGACCAAAATCTCTCACTCGCTTAACATGGATAATATTTCGTATTACAAATGTTTGTGAGAATATAAAGAAACTCTTTGTTATTTTTACAAGCAAATTTTACAGTGACCAAAGATACACACAACAATGAATGTTTGTACTGTAGTAATCAACGGTGATTACTATTTTCATTATTGTATAATCGTGCGTAAGAATATTAAGTCAAAAGTATTTTTTTGAGACGTTTGAAAGCATAAGCGTCGATATTATTGATGAGATGATCTAAGAATTTTAAGAATATAACTGATATCTGAATTTAAACATGTTGGTAGAAAAGTGTTTGAGAAGGGGATAATTTCAATTGTTAATACACGTATTCGACTGGTGGCCGTTGTGAAACATAATTTGATCAAAGCTAATAAATATGCATATCATGATACTATGTTACTGTTGCAGATTTTTCGGTCCCTAAGGGTTAACTAGTGAAGCGATGGTACAAATTGCATTTAAGTTATGCCAGATGATAAGGTGTTTACTAGTCCACGAAATATTTGTGTCACCGTTATGTCATTTTAATTAATCAACCTTTATTTGGTTTTGCTGTTGTCAAAATTAAGACCATATTATATCGAGCCCATTTTATGGGAAAGATTACATAATGTAAACTACCAACCAGAAATAGCATGTTGAAGCACCGTTTATTTAAATATATTTTTCCAGAATACTTTAACATAAGGTAACAAATAAAAAGGACAGTTCGGTACACAGTAACTTCGCAATGAAATTCCCAATTTTAGGTAGATTTCAGTGTGGCATTAACAATGCTTGTCACACACGTTGCACCACCTGTGATTTGCGATAAGGTTTCCGCCAATCTTAACACTCTTACGAGCGTTTGCGATATATCATAATCTCGAGTACTCCGAAGACCTCTAGTCGCTATGTAGTCGCTGTTAGTGAGATCTAACTTCCTGTCCCACAAACATGTCGCGAGTCGCAGTCTTCCTGAGCCTACTGGCCGCCAGCCTGGGTAAGTAAAACATCTGTCCCTAGTTTACTCACACTCCAGTTGTGAAGTACACAAGTGCCAAGATTTCATTGCGGCAGCCAGCGCCTTAAGGCTCAGCATCAGTCACCAAAGTATTTTCTTATTTTCTTTTTTTCGAAGAATGATAAAAAATGTTAAGTTTGAGATTTAAGTGCAAAAGCTGTTTATATTGCACCTCAGTACAGACGTGTCACTTGAACTTTTAAATTTTAACAAGCATTAACGTCGCAATTAACACGACAAATCAAGAATGTAAAAAAAATTCTGAAGTGATCACGGCCCAAATACATGCAGTGGTGGCTCGAGAATTGTTGCTAGGGAGTGCACAAGTTGCCAAGAACTTTGAACGCGCCGCCGTATACCAATGACCATGAAATATCTACTGGCTATTTATTGTGTTGTGAGCAGTCAGTAATAAGCGGCACCTACATACCAGCATGCCAGTGGCTGTAGCATCAACTAGCACACAACATTATACAGTTGTCTGCAACTTGTGCCCTCCCTGGCAACAACCTACGAGCTGCCACTGAATATATACATGTTAACATTTATTAACTGTTTTATCTGTATTGTAGCACACGATTAAAAGAATTTCTGCTATGATACCGAATTGTAAATTTTTGATCTAAGAGTTTTAAAATAGAAACAAAATTAATTAATCCAACATGGCGACTGTTGCCGAGCAATAAGGGCACCGCCTACTATGCGGTTCAAAAGCGCTGCTATTTGTTAAGTCCTGTAAATCTAGGTGTGCAATGTTAGCGTAGTCAATTTCAATTATGATGTACGGATTCAGAAATTCTAATACTGATGTAGCTTCCATCTAGTACACTATTCGGGAAACCGTTACCCTAAACAAAACAAGAAATAATTAATTTAATATTTGAGATTCAGTCACTTTAACTTATAATTGTTTGTCGCTTTTCAGGAAATACCTTGCTATCAAACGTGCATATAGATATCGCGAATCACCAATATCGTCTACGGGCATATTTTTTAAAGCTGTAATAATATTTAATTCATTACTTTTTAAACCACGCTCAACTCACCAACGTAACACAGTTTCATTATTCGTGTCCAACAACTTAAAATGACTTAAACTTTACTTTGTTATTTATTTTAACAAGTCAAGATTCACACCAAATGTTCCATAACTAAAATTTGTTATGACGAATACAGTGTTAGTATCTCACATCTATAGGAATGACCGGGAAATCTCGCAACAAGATTTTTACCCCAGCGCGTTTCAATGCCTTACATGCACATTTACTTGCAGCTTATTTCATTGTTATTGTCGGTTTATATTTGCGTAGATACGTCTCTTATTCGCTGCTTTCAAGATGTCTGACATATTTTTGACTGTTGAAAGTGATGTTTATAATATAGCTCGACTAGAATTCACAAAATTGTGAAATTATGCTGCTGTGTAGTAACGAAGAACATTTCATAGTTTATTTGTACTGGTGTTTTGTCTGCTATATTTTATACACATGCGCACAGCGTAGATATTACATAGCGCACACATTTGTACACGTACATAAACACGTACTCAAATTCCTGCGACACAGTGATATAATCTCCCCCTTCAAGGGAAAATCTCATTAACACTTGTAAACCAATATAAATATAATTTTAATTTCAAACACATTTTCAATATAACGAAGGAAAGTCAGATGAATGATGTCTGTCTTCTGTACAAAATTGTTTTATCTGGTGTTTTGGCTTTCTTGGTCACGTGTTCACTACTTTAGACCCAAATTTAGGACATCTCCAACGTTTGCAACTTTTACCCTTTTACTTATTCAAGGGATTTTCTAATTCCTCTAAAAATCTAATTATCTGTTTTACGTGGGTTACCGTTGTGTCAATTATGTTTAAGACACGGAAATATATGACTATTTGGACTAGAGTATAATTAATAACTGAGTTCTCTTTACAGCATTACCACCACAACCACCTCTAGTCACAGGAAGAAACTCTAACCTGGACGGAAAAATTGTTGGAGGGAATGAAACTACTATCAAACAATTTCCATATATGGTACGTGACAAATATCATAATATGAAATATTTGATGGGGAATTTTGTAATTCAGAGTAAAAATTACATAATGTATGTTACTCTATATAATACTGTTAAGTACAAATGACATAATAAGTACCATCCGTTAAGAAATAGTAGAAAATTATTTTTTTTCGAAAGTAATATAATTAAAAAAAAAGGAGCCATTCACAATTCCATACTATTGAAATGCAGTTAAAAATTTCAATATTAGAATTCATTGCCCTCTTTGCAAAGTCACATTAAATCTACAGGTGTATTAAGTTGAACTTTATTCGCATTATATCTCACTATATTTATAATACAAAACCTAAGACTAGTCACAGATGAACAGCAGTAATTACCATACTTCACGTACGTGCTTATTAGGATAGACGCCACGAGATTTCCAGGATTACGCGCAGTGCTGCGGACATCTTCGTTAGGTTTTTAATACTTCTGACTTAGTATCTGCAAATGAGGCATGTAACAATTGAAATGATTCGCTTAGTGTTTTATGCGTTTGCTAAACTATTCACTATGAAGTATTAAGAAATAAAAATTATTACTTAAGAATATGTTGACAGAAGGCGATTTCATTGACCGACGAAAATTACGTATTTAGCCACGCGAGCTTCATATCTCCACAAAAATAATGCACGTATCAGAGAGGACTCGTCAACTTAAATGTAGTAAAAGTGCAACAGTATCTCAAGTTAGCATAGCAGTACGTGATATAAAAATAAGCACGTGGTAGTCCAAACTGAACATGAAATTCATGTAACGTATGCACTGGAAGTCTGTCATAGACGCTGGCATGCCTGATAAATTATTTAATACGGACAACTGGTAAAACTGTCGAAGTAAACACTGATCTGTATCACAAAATAAATAGTGAAAAAACTAATCAATATGTAGGTGACTGGATTCAGTTTCTTGGACGTACTCCATTGCAATGGAGTACGTCCAAGAAACTGAATCCAGTCATGCACTCACATTGCATAGTTCTTTCAAAGATCAATGTGTAGGTGTTCGAAATGTATTTCTGATGATTCTAGGAAACAAAGAGGAGAACTTAAAAGCTTTACTCAACTTCTTAATGTATAACTCGGCATGATACAGAGCGTATTTAAAAAAAAAGTTCTTTTGTCTACATTTTACTCAGATGTTATGCAAGAACTGGCTGAATTAAATTGTGAAGATAATAAAAATACAACAAATATAATACCCACAACGGTTTTACGGTTAACTTATACGAACCAAGTTCACATGCATGAGTACTAACAATCCAAGGCAAGCTTATAAAGCACGTTAGTTACACTTCTAAGGTGACGTGTGCTTGGATTGCTGTTCAATGCTATACATGGACAGATTTGAATAATTTTACTTTGCACGTGGGATTTATACAATGCGCCGTGGCAGGTCTTAGCGAAAACCAAGCAAATGTGACATTACACGTTGCATCCCAAGTTCAAGAACAATTACAAATTTATTAATAGTATGAATTTAATAATGTGTTACATTACTTAAGTGTGCAAGCATATCGCTTCTGAGCTTGTAAGAAACATGGTGACAGTAGCAAGCATCTAGATGTCCTTCCCTCTCCCCACTCAACAACTACCGCCCTGGATAATTGACCTTCTCCCAGCAGTTCAGTTCGTCGCCTCGTTACTGTTTAGTAGAGGCAGTGATTTTTGGTGAAAAGAATAATGCAACATTTTGTTTCAATGCCTCACGTTCACATCTGCAGCTCTGGTACGTAGTTATTAACGTGCATTCGTGTAGAGGCGTCACTCATTTGACTGTGCCAATGAGAATAACGTCACTGCGACACTATGCACGTCTGCGATTTGTGGGTTGATCCCAAATATGTTGAGAGTTCAAAACAGCCAATCATTGACCAAGAAGCAGATCTTCAGATGTGCACGCGAGGCGCTGAAACAATATGTTGCATAATTATTTCCTCCAAAAATCAGTGCCTTTACTGTTTAGTCTCAACAATATCGCTCCCTTACTTCAAGTACCTTAAGGAGCGTACCTACATAAATGAGACCTGAGCAATCGGCCGATGGACGTACACTTTGAACGACGTCTGGGCGTGGTCTCGCCTGAGAAGGCACCCCGAAGGGTGGAAACCGAGGGATACACTGACCGGATGGGAAGTATCTGTGAGCGTAGAAGAGAAAAAAGGACAGAAAATACGAAAATAAGTTTCGCTTTTTAAAATAAGTTACTAATGGGTTTTAAAGCAGAGATGTATTCACAAAGGATGTATCTAGGTTACTATAGTTAAAATATATTTGCTAACCAGAAGAAAATTTGTTACATACTGATGGAGTTATATAAAAATATTTCGCAGATATTCTGACTTTTTTATAATTTATTGCTATTCCAGTATCATACTCTGGTAACAAAGATATGTCTTTTGCCTTTGCTTCAAAAATTTTTACTGTCGAAGGTATATATTATTTGAGAATTTACAATAAATCAAGCATATTGAAGTGGTGCAAATTCATTAACTAGGAAGGCTCCTTCAACTACTCTGTTTATTATTTTAGCTCACAACTGTCCCTTTTCTGAACGGCAGTGTAAACATGTAATGATAAGCTGAACTTTGTTTCATTGCAGGTCTCCGTCAGGAACCAGGATGACGAGGGATTCGATAGCCACATATGCGGAGGCTCCATAATATCCGAAAACTTTGTTGTGACTGCAGGCCACTGCTGCAAAGAGTGAGTCATTGTAAGATCCGATGTGGTCATGTATTAATATTAAAAAAGAAATACCTTCAGCTTTTGTTGAAGTCTATTGTAAACTATCTGAGTAAAATCAAACCAACTTTAACGATTCTTATCCGACACGACCAAACAGAAAATACTTAATTAGTGCGTCCATGAAAATATCTAACTCCTAGGCGTGCCATAGAACCAGCAGTAGAACATTAAGTAGTTTTACATGACACCTGAAATTCAATCTGCGGCTTTGCCAGCGTATAAACCTCATGAGTCATGACACGCTAATATATACGATAATTAAAGAACCTGTTTGTACCAGTGGCGTGGGTGTGTTGCAAGGTAAGCTGTATTTCGCGACGTCTGTACAAATCCAAGAGTGGCCTATTAGAAATGGCATCACATTTTTGCCGCACTTCTACTGATAGGCAACAATTTCTTCATACGTTGCGAAGTACAGCTTACCTTGCAACACACCTACGCAACGCCACTGGTTTGTACGCCTTATTTAGAGATGACGGTATACCGCGAAAATTTTCATACAATTGAAAATGCTGTAGTTTCTTGTGACATGCATGGTTAGGTGATATACGTCTGACACGATGTAGCTGTCTGCAGACCAATGTCAGGTATCAAATATTACAATATCGGGATTCTTATTGGCTTAGTCAAATAGGGCAACAGTTCTACGCACAAGCGAAAGCCAGTCATCTTTTCATAAGCTGAACAGACATTTAAACCCAGCAAACAGTCAAGTTTTCCGGCGATAAACCATCATCTCTATCCATATTATGGGTCGTTCGGGATAAAGTTAGTACTAAAAATTTAACCGTTGAAAAATATAACTAGCCGTTATAATGCAAATATTACAACTAAAACTCTACTTGCCTTACTTCTTGTATGATTGGCAGCAAAATTACGCAACATAGTTCCATGTATTTTCCTATTTAAATATAACGACACTGAAATAAATGCAACCGAAAACGAGGTAATTGTGTTTTATATAATTAATAAACTTTTTTTCATACTGTGAATATAGATTCCTACTGACTGCGCAATTTATCTTACACGCATAAACTTCAAGTGACGTGTCCAAAGAGCTTAGACATTTCCTGTCATTAGCCGTTACGCGCGGAAAGTTACTAATTGGCTGAAAATATAACTTAAGCTAGGCTTTTTTGTGTGCTAACTTTATCCCGAACTGCCTATAATAGTTCGGTGTTAAGTGCAAGGAGAACCAAGCTCCTATTGAGCTTAATCTGCAACAAGCTACGTAGCTATCGCTGCACATGGGCCTTATCTATAGTCATAGCAAACCAAACCTTGAGGAGGAATCATAGTGTCTTAAATATGAAAGCGTAATCTGATGGTATATAATCTCCAAAAACAGCCAGTGAGGATTATGGACGCAATCTATTTAAAAAAAAAAAAAAAAAACCTTCACATAAATCTTAGTGTCTTTGAGCCGTTTTGACGTTTAAGTTTTGTAGTAATGTTACTAGTGCCCCATTCTTAAGGTTTACGTTATTAGATAGTATGACATGCGTTATAATGCTGTGGAACTTCAGAGAATAGTCGACTCAGTGGCGAGACGTAGGTAACAAGGGAAGCGGTAGTGTGCGATAACTATAGAGCCCACGATTTTTGGTGAAAAGAATTCTGCAACAATTTGTTTCAATACCTTATGTGCACAAATGCAGCTCTGATTCTTGAGTATTGGCAGAATGTAGGTGTGGCTCATTTGACTAGTGCCAGCAGGGACAAGGTTACTGCGACACCACACGTCTGTGATTTGCGGGTAAAACCCCGAGACGCTGAGAATTTAAAACAGCCAATCACTGACCACGAAGCAGAGCTGCATATGTGCACATGAGGCATTGAAACAAATTGTTGCAGAATTCTTTTCACCAAAAATCGTGGGCTCTAAGTCTATACAAAACGCTGAATGTATGTTGAACTATTTGACTGGCAGATGCAGGTACATAAACCAGCCAGTAGCTTGCAAGAGGCGTGGAACATATCCTCTTGTGACGTCAAAGACTTAGCAAAATAACGAACTATTGGTTATGTCTAGAGATGATGGTATATCGCGAAAGTGATTTGTGCCAACATAGCCTTGAAAACACTGCAGTTTCTTGCAACATGCATGGTTGGTGATATACACCTGAAACATCGTAGCTCTCTGCAGACCAATAACAGGCATCAAGTATTACAATAGCGGGATTCTTACTGGCTCAGTCAGGTTAACTGTTCCAATTACAAGCTAAATCCAGTAATCGCACGTTCAGCTTAACAAAAGATCACTGGCTTTCGCTTGTACTTGGAGATGTTATTCTAGTTGACTAAACCAGTACGAATGCTGCTATTGTAATATTTGATACGTGCTATTGGTCTGCAAATAGCTTAGTTGTTACAGACGTATATCACCATATCGTATTTGTTGCAAGATACTGTAGCATTTTCAAGGGTATGTTGGTACTAAACATTTTCGCGATATACCATTTTCTCTAACCGTCATCTCTAGTTATGTAATGTATGAACAATAATACCCGTGCTCCGTGTGATCACATCATATATCGCTTTCCTTTTACCGTGACCACGTTTTGTCATTGAATGGACTGCTTAGTCTAGTTTCACAGATTTGTACATAATCCATTTCAGTTTTTTCAAATGACTTCATCCGTGTCAGTAATTTCAAAAGCATTATAGTCCTTAGGTGTCAGGATTGCACGTTGAAAATCATTACAGGAAATTCTAACCTATAACCTCTCGAACAATACATACGTAAAACTACCTCACGTAACATCAAAAATATTAATTAAAACTGGCAAAAAAATTGTGCATAAATGTAATGGTCTAGTCGATAACCGATCTAACGTTTATTTGCACATTTGGGGATCAAATTTCGAAAAATCTTTACATCACATTAAATCCATTACATGAGAATCTAACAGAAGTGAAAGTACGTTAGCCAATTGGGTTGTAGACAAAATTACTATTAGGGATACAATTTTAAAAATCTTGGAATGTATTTATGAATAAGTCTTTAAATAACATATTAGGCTATTTTACGGGTGTTTCACGGACGGTGAAAACACGACAATAGCCCGTCGGATTCAAGATTTATCGACGATCCTTTAATATCACATTTCATCCCTTTTCACCTTCCCTAGGTTTCAAATTTCAAAAATTCGTCAAAATAATTTTCTGGTATTTAAAAAATTTTCTATTTTAAAGAAAAATCACGTCGATATTTAAGGGTTCCGCGAATAAAAAAAAGCATTTACCATTTCTTAATCTCTTAGAAGTAGAATTAGGAAATTATTCTGGAGTGGTACTTTAGGTAATTACGTAAACATCATTCATAATCAAAGAGCACTTCTAATCTCAACTGAGTTGATAGATTTGGTGGAATAATCTAAAACACATTTCACGTCTTCTTAACACCTTGATTACCGAATTTCGAAACGTCTTATGTCCTTTCTTAGACATTTTATATGTATCCTATTGAAGAAAAAGCTAAGTCGATATTCCATTCTGTTCACGTTTCATAGACGATTCATTAAAGCACATTTTCCAACTTTTCGGCCCCTTCAGAGTCCAATTTCGAAAATTGATAAATTAATTTTTTATTTTCGTATTTACATAAGCATAATTTTGAAGCAAATAAACAACTCTGTATCCCGAAGGGTTTGATAGATATCGATAGTTAATCGAAAATATATTTCAGGTCTTTTCATCCCCTTGACGGTAGAATTTCGAAAAATCCTGCAATTGGCTAATGTGCATTTTCATAAATGTCCCATTGAGTTAAAAATCATGACGATAGGCAGTCGGGTGCAGGCCATACTGAAAACTCTTCGAAAATAAACTGCACTCCTTTTCATCACCTACGGGGTCGAATTTCGAAAAAATAATTCCTTAGTGCTCGCCAACGACGTGAGGGGAACCCATGCAAAAATGTTAAGTTTCTAGATCCAGCGGTTGTTACTGCTGTTAGACATGTTAGTTAGCCAGTCAGTCAGTGAACACTTAGAGAGATTTATGTGCCGAAGACCGAAGAATATAAAGATTTGCCGAAGCCCCCCTCAGCCGCTTGTGCCCACTTCGGCTTTTCCCTACTACTAGAATGTGTAGCAAATAACGCCGCACTACTATCATTCACTCTACGTAAATTTCGAGTACTTGGATGTATAAGAGGAACGGCAAATTATTACAGACGAAAACAATAGTTAAGTCCATTAAAATTATTTAATAATAGCGTATTTCGATACAGCAAAATTAGATTCTTTTGATATCGACGCCATTGTTGTGTGATTTTAAGCTGGTTCGACAGTTTATCGATAGCCAAACAGAGTAGTTGTTAAATGGTGTCTATTGGATATATTTCGGGTACGTATGCATTCGTGATTGTAAATACAAGTAACTAACTCGCTGGACAATATAAAAAAAACGGAAATACGGAATGATGCAAGTTAAGCTAAACATATGCACACTTTTAATTAACAGTGGAACATCGTCAAATACTTTGTCAGTGAGGTCTGATTGCTGGTTCACCAGACAAGTGGCACAGTCAAGATAAGTACTGTCATCTAGGGAAGATAATGAATATTATAATGCATCGTTACACCTATTATGTAGTACTACATTTCAATTTATTAGTTATATTGATTTTTTTGTCGGCATTTTGGACGTAAGTCATGAAATGACGTAGAACTAAAACAGTTCAAAATTTTTTCATATATTTATACGCAAGATATTTAAAAAATCCCTGTATGAAGTCCAAAAGAGCAAGAAATCATTATAAACAATAAAACTGGGGTAAAATGTTCTACAATGTTAATATGTCGTTTATTATATTTTTTACAGTGAAGAAATTGAACTCTCCTTGTCGGTTCGTGTTGGAAGCACCAACAATGATGATGGTCAGAAACATAATCTCTCTAGCTTCATCTTACATCCACATTATTACAAGTTAGAGAATGTGCCATACAACGACATCTGTCTTCTGAAGGTAAAATTTACTTGTACTATAATTCTTCAAAGGTCTAGTCACCTGCTTCTATACGGCTTCATTTGTTTCAATTATATACAAGTATAACGATAGATTTTCTTGCTCGTATGGCTATTCTCTGGGCTATCAGATGCGGGGAACATAATTGATATTATTATAGCACTTTGAAAAGCAATAAAAAAAAGAAGTTAACAGCATAACTGATAAGCCTACTTTCCTCAAAATGGGTGCAAATTAATCCTAGATGTTAAAATTGTTTACGTAATCTAGGAATATTAAATTGTAATATTGATTTAGACGTATGACACACGAAATATACTAAAGATAAGACCACTCACAAAATAATCTACAAGTACTAAGTTAAATAAAATTTAGTAAAAAAATATTTTAAGAGACTTTCTGTCATAAAGATAAAAATTGGCGCCGTTTACAAAATAATACAAAATAATCAACGAGATAGGCAAAAAGAAGTCAGCTTAAGGCCATGATCTTTCATTTATTTCAAACAATTGCAAATAACTTGAATATTTTTTAACCAAATGCTTTGAAAAAATTTGAGACTGTGTACAGTCATATTATAATCAATTTTTCCGGAGCGTTTTTTTTTAATAATGTACCGTTTACTATCAAAAAATTATTTTGCTCCATTTCATCTTATTTTGACAGCAAATTATGTGCTATTCCAGGGGCAAAACTCTAAAAACTGTTTGGTGTATTGCAACAGAAAAATCCAGATAGAAACGATGATAGGTAAGTGTTAAAACTGCCAGAATGAATTTTTAATATAGTATTAATTTGCGTTAAAAAATATTTTCGAAACCACTGCTAAACTTAAGAGCGAGTTTGATAATTTTCCGAACAATATTTTATCAAAAATGCCATGCTATGCTAAAAATATGAAAAATGCCACCAGTTTGAAAAAAAGAACACAAAAAATGAAATACATAGAAATCAAATCAGCTTTGTGCGTAGTATATGTGTACCAAGTTTAATGAAAATAAAAATATATATTTCCTAAGATATGGGATACACTTCTTAAAAAATATCATGACCACCATATTGAAAATATGAACAGAGGATTAACGAAATACTTAAAAATTAATGTCAGCTTTATATGTAGTATATTTGTACCAAGTTTGCTGAAATTCTAAAAAAAATAATAATAATAATAATAATAATAATAATAATCTCCTGAGATATGGAATATTATTATAAAAGTATAAAATTGACAGCCATTTACAAAAAAAAATTAAAACAGGATGATCAAAATTCACAAAAGCTTTATTGTATGTAGTAGTACATTCTGAACAAATTTCCTAATATATGGAATATTATTCTAAAAGTATAAAATTGACAGCCATTTACAAAAAAAAATGAAAACAGGATGATCAAAATTCACAAAAGCTTTATTGTATGTAGTAATACATTCTGAAAAAATTTCCTAATATATGTAATATTATGCTAAAATATAACAATGTCCGCCTTTTTGATAATACAGTATTAACACAGGGTGAACGAAATATACAAAAGTTAGGTAAGATTTGTACGTAGCAAATGTTTACCAAGTTCGGTGAAATTCTGAACAATATTTCCAAAGATATACACTACGCTGAAAATTAAAAATAGCCGCCATTTTGAAAATATGAAAACAGGATGAACAAAATTTAAAAAGAAATGTCATGTCAGCTTGGAATGTAGTATACGTGTACCAAGTTTGATGAAATTCTGAAAAATATTTCCTAAGATATGTTTTAATACTGTGCTGAAAATATAAAAATGGCTGCCATTTTGTAAACATGAACACAGGATGAGCTAAAATACACAAAAGACAAGTCATATTTGTATGATGTTTATGTGTACCAAATTTTATGAAATGCAAAAGTATGGTTTCTAGGATATCTAGCTTGATCGAAAAATGTCAAAGTGGCCGTCGTTTTGAAAATATGAACAGGACGTAAACGAAATATATAAATGTCAAGTCAGATTACACAGTACTATAAGTGTACAAAGTTTTATCAAATTCCGTTCACTGATTCAAAAGATTTTAATGGACACACACATACACACACCTAAATACACACGAAGAGACTTACACACGTGCAGGAAGGTGATCTCTCAAGCCGTTTTTTTAAATTGCTAAAAACCAATGGCAATATTCTGACAATGAACTTGTTTGGAAATTTTGGGATTGTAGCCGATCATTTATGCTGTCGATAAATGATTTAAGACACTTTCAAAAGACATAAACTAATGTAAATAAACAAATAATACGTATGGTAATTTGTCACAAATCACTGACAACATATAGCAGCAAAATTAATGTGATTAATGAAACAGCAAGATCATGCTAAGTGAACTAAGTGAAATGTGTGAATTTTAAGCTAAATATACAAGACATTTCCATTAAAGATGACATTTTTATGTTTTGTCGTGACACCACCAAGGTTGTGACAGAATTATCATGGCTATTCAATGATGTCATAGTAGCCTACATGTTTGCATCAGTCCTCTTCACTTTCACGTCACACAAATTTGTATGGTGGTCGAACGAGGTAAGGACACCTAACGGAAAAGAGGCGGGCAAATATAAGTTTCACACCCTCTCTTACTCGTATGCAAAACAGGTTTCTGTTTCATATATGGAAGTTAAATTTTAACTTATAACCTGCTCTCTTTATTTGTATACTCGAAATGTTTCCATCTTCGACTGCTGAGGAATCTTGACACGTTGTCAAAATTGGATGATTACATAACGTCAAAAAGTTCTAGCATGGGAATAAATGTTGCTACAGAAAAAAAATCAGTGGTATAGTTCATACGGTTCGGTTGCAGGAGTCTATAGGTAATTTTTGTCAAGGGGACTTCACCGCCCCGATGTGACGTCGTGGCCCCCGTCTACCATTGTCCCCTCTTTTTCGTTAAAATTACCCTTCTTTCTTTAAAAAAAACGTTTTAAATTTCCCTAATTCCCTCAAAACTTCTATTTACTCTCGTCTCTACAAAAAAATAATTGTCACGGCGCTTTTGGCACCTCTGTGCAACTGGATGATCCCCGAGGAGTATTGAACTCAAGGAAACCGAAGGCACTAACCACCAATAATTAAAAATCTATCAGTATTCTTTAACTTAAAGTATAATGTTTTTTATTATTTAGCATAGGTTTCCCTCTCTATATAAAATAAATCAATTTTATTAATTTTTATCAAAACCATTTATTTGAAAATTTTGTTATTTTTAATTTTATTATTACACTTAATATGTTATTAATGGTAATTGTAACTGCTTAGCCTAGTCATGCTCAACCTATTTCCAAATAAATCTTATTATTTTTAAGATTTATAAAAAAAATACTATTTCAAATTAATACTAATATGTTTATAATGATGGTAATGTTCATGCAAGAGGTCAACAATTCGATTCCAATACAAGAATACTACTTAAAAACATGGCAGACAGCATCCGAACAGCGTCACTCTAGTCAATGAACTGACTTTGTTTGTGTCACTGGACAGTTTAAACATAACCCACTTCCCTTGACACTCCCCCACCACCTCCACCAACCACCACTCCTCAACCATCCACTACCAACTCACCCCAACACCCCCATATATATATCTCATGGGTCATTCAGCTGCATTCGAAGCCAAAGGAGTCATGCCAAATTTTTGAGAAGAGGAAGGCAGGAAAAAAAAGCAAATTTTGAGGGGAAAAGTTACATAAAATTTAGGCATTTCTTACATAATTAAAGTTATTTTGAGCCAACAAAAGGAGAAATTAGTGATACAGGGCCATGACGTCACAACATGATGGATTAAGCCCTCACTCACCAAAAATCCACTTGCTGCTACTACTACTACTAGTCCAGACATATTAATTTTCATGCTCTACAAGCTCCAGAAATCCCCTCGAACAAATTTTGAAAGATATGAATGTTAACGAAACATCACCATCAAAAATGATAGTGCAAGAAACATACATTATAAGCTACATCTGACATTAATCTTTAATGTTGACTAAAGTAGAGCGTTGAGAGGCCATTTGAAATTTTTTGACTTCAAATTTACCAACCTTAATTAGTAACTTAAAAATTACTGTCTTGCTTGGAAGATAGTAACATTAGACTGTAATATGCCACTTCAGTAATACGTTACGACAAGATAATTCGTAACTTACACAAACGCATAAATCATCAGCATTTTTTACTATAAGCGCAAGTAGCATTTTCTTCAGCATTCATTGTGTGATAAAAGTGCACATGTTTGTAATTTTTATCGTATTGTGTTTACATAAATAAAAATGTATACAGATAAAAACGTTATATTCTATACTAAGAGTTATATGGTTACAATTCCGTTCTTACCTATCGTGTGCAAAGTGTTCTTGATACATTTCCTACGATATGTTATATTATGCTGAAAATATAAAAATTACCCCTATTTTAAAAATATGAAGACAAATAAAATAAAGCGACAAACTTTTATATTATATAAATTGTGTAATGTTATAAATGTATTGATTCGATTTAATTTAAAGTTTTTTTTTCTTTTTAGTGAATGTAAATAAATTTTTGTTTTTAATTTTTTTTTTATTATTAATTTATTTTATATTAAAATATATCTGTAACTGTTCCAAGTCAATCTGTTTCACGCAAATAATTGCCTTAATATTTGCAGGTGTCTAAGCCGTTTGTGTACAGCGACAGCATAAAAGCTATCGCATTACCAGAAGCTAACTCTGAAGTTGCTGTGGGGTCGGTGGCCGTAACATCCGGCTGGGGCTCGGAACAAGTGAGTATCTCTAGTTTTAGTGATGTAATGAGTCGAATTTTAAAAGTTTCGATTTGTTCGTAGTATTATTCATTGAGCTACTGATTTTTGGTGAGAAGAATTTTGAACCAACTTGTTTTATTGCATTACATCTGCAGATCTGCTTCGTTGTGATTAGCAGATTGTCTTCGTGCAGAGGCGTCACTCATTTGACTGCGCCAATCAGACACCACACACGTCTGCGATTTTCGGTTAGAATTCCGAGACGCTAATAGAAAAATCAATAAGGACCACGAAGTAGAACTGCAGATGTGAGATGTTCACATAAGACACTTAAACAATTTGGTGAAAATACATTTCGTGAAAGTCAGTGGCTGGAAAGATATAACTAGCCAAAACGAAAATACCTTTAGCTTGATAACAGTAATAAGTGCGTTTTATTTTACTATGGGATATTGATGATACTATGCAAATTTTGTTTGATGCTGCAGCTCCTTTATCAAAAACGGTTATTTCGACTATTTATTCATCTGATAATAATTACTTATAACTCGTGGTATAAGTAAATGGTTTAAATTTCCTGCTCTATTAAAAGGAAAACAAGAACTCTTCAGTTTAAATTTATTGCACGTTTGTGAAAAGTCAAGTTCTTCCATCCAGCTTTTCAGTGGCAGGTTACTAGCTTTATAATCAAACAAGTTTGTGTATCAATACACTTCATGTTGGTTTCAGTTATTGATCATGACCGTAATATGGCGTCGTGAACATTCAGTTCCTTTTATCGAAAAAAAAGAAAAAGAAACAATATCCAACACAAGTAAATTTTTCTTACCGATGTGCGTAACGTTCTATGTAAAATTATCTAAAATTGCCATACATTATAGGCAAACGTAATAAATCTTACAATACGATATACTATACAAACCAAAATATTAGAAAACAAAACAATTTGTGATTTTGACGTATAAGCTAAAGGTGATTTTACGTTAACTGTATCAGCACATTTTAGTTATAATAACCGCCCCACAAAAATAATTTCAAGTGGTTTAAAACATTCAATGTGATTTTTAGTTTAATTTTTAAAAATGGAAACGATTATACTGGAGATGTATAAGAAAATGCGATGCAGTGTAAAAAATGTTATTTTGTTGTAGATATTATATATATATTATTTATATAATAATAGTCATACCTAGCATTAACTACTTAACTCCATTTATTTAACTTGTAAATATCCCCAAAAGATCGAAATAATATATTAATTTACTTGTGGTCACCAGTTCATTAAATTTATTATAAATTGTATAAGTTATCTTATCACTGAGTACGTAAGTAAACATAACTGTACATTTATTTAGAACATATTCGCATGTAAGTCCAAAATTATTCCTTGTCACTTTCCTTCTCTTCTCAAAATAATTTTAAAACTTTGTAGTTGTCCTCTGGCCATTATTTTATTGTTAAATGTTCTGTGTTCACGCATATTTAATTTTAAAATCTTAAGTTTCATATTCTTTGATTCGAACTCTCCAAAGGATATGAATTATATGTTGCGAAGTGATGAGACTAATCCCTTACAAAGGTCCTACTGTAAACTACCACTTATTGACTTTAAAAAACTGTTAATGTTTTAAGTGTAAAAGAAAACTCTCCTATCTACATTTAGATTGCTTTGTTAGGATATTGCTGCGATTTTGTATTGTCACTACACCAAAATATCCTGATTTATTGACTTTTTACTAAACATTAAAATAATAATAACGATTGTACAAACAAAATATATAATAACACAAAACTAATGCAGTATCGTACGTATGTGTTTAAATGTGTCCAAAGTTTCCTACATGCAACCGGTTTTCAGTGTTATAAAAGTAAACAAATTCGAGATATAAATAAATGTTCATATACATATAATATATATAATAATGTATATATTATTATATACATATATATGTGGGTGTATGTGTATTTTATGATACCTATCTATTTACTTTAGACGGCATTCCTTCTATTTGATGACTCAAAATTCCTTTGTTTTTTATTTCAACAATATTCATTTATCCCCTTCAAATTACTGATGTTTCCGCCTGCCACATACCGCGCCCGAAACCGTCTTTTAAGTACTTGAATCAATCACGTAATCTGTACCAGGTACCTAATTATTTGGGAATTAAGGGTTGAAATTTGGTGAGTTGGAGTAGCATGATTAATCCACAAACAGCTCAGTACATGCGTCTGATTTTGTTTACTAAGTTTTTTCCCGCGTCTCGGCTGAAAAACATATAGCTATCCAATAAAAACATTAATAATAAAATGTAGGATCATAGTGATAAGCAATATTTTATTTTTAAAATGAATTTCATATTGTTAATACTTAATCCTGAAGTGAAATAACATTTTTTAAATAAAATACCTATTTACAGAAGGGGAGGAGGAGGGACAGCTAAATAATAAATCAAGAATTTAAAGTTATGATTTATTTAACAACGAAAAGTCTAAATACCAACATCTATACAGTTTCCAACTTTGTCGCACGTAGTGTTCTTATGTCATATTCGAGTATATCTACCCTACATTTCTAAATGTTATAACGCAAAATAAAATATCGAAAACGACTACAAATTCGTGCGTCCTCTTTAAAGGTAACCAATATTTTAGCGTCTTAGTTAGGGGCTAGTTCGCTTTAGTGACAAGTACAGTTATCCAGTTTGAATGTGTGTAAATGTCCCAAGTACAGTGTATTTATTTTCTAGATGTTTGGCGAGTCTGTGGAAAAACTGCGAGAGGTTGAAGTGCCGATAGTGTCTCACAGCGTCTGTGTCGGCGAGTACGGGCTAAACAGTCAGGGAGCCAACCTTGTGAACGACACAATGATCTGCGCTGGCTACCAGCTAGGAAAAAAGGACGCCTGTAAGGTAGGAACGCGCGTGGTGTGAAGCAGAATGCCAAATGTCAAAATCTGCTAACTGACAGTAGAGTAAAAGAACAAGTCATTTTTATATTCGTGTGAGGGAATTGTTACAACCTCAATAAAAACATAAAACTGATAATTTGGTAGTCTCGTGTTTATTTAGTTATTTTCTACATAAATACATGTGCCTTCTTCATACATGTCTTCATGAAGCCCAAAGCGAAGTATACACGATAATTTTCATAAAGTGGAAAATTTGTACACGCTTAAGGGCGCTGCCTACCTCAGAGGCACAACGGGAGCAATCATAGGGTTTTACATGTTAAATACAATTCGATGTGACTCAGTACGTGTTGAAGCTACATATACGCCACCACTAACTTTCTTCTTCATTTCGGTGCCACGTACATTGCCAAAAGGTATTTTATACAGTTATTTTCAATACCCGGAAAACTGTGAGCAAAATAAAGCGTTTTACGTTTTTAAAACACTCAAAAAGAGCTATTCTCAATTTTTTCTCTGCGACGCTATTCATTTAGCAATATTTTCGTTTACTCGATGGAGAAAATAGTTTCCGTCCGAAAGTGATACCACACCACCAGTTCTTTGAGGTAGGCAGTGCCCTTAATAACGACAGTATAGTCCTACCAATAATTATTCTCCAACAATTATACTGATTCGATTCTGAACCTCTTGTGTCAATTCTAGTTTGGCGGACTTGCCCAAAAATAATATAGCAGCTCATTTCGAATATAATATCTGTGGTTTTTACATTTTAAATTGTATCTAATAGTTCTGGGATTAATTTCATTAATAATTACAACATCTACCACTTGTGTTTTTGATTGGGTACGTCGTACCTGGTACGCTTGTCACTATGTGTAGTGCCTCACCTATTGTTATTTTCAGTTCTGTTTTGCCTTTGTCGCTTGTCGATTAGTCAGTAAAAACGTAAGTTATTTTATTTATGTTCTGTCTACTTACGAATCATTTATAGCGTATCGCAAATTTCTAATATGAATTTTAAAAAGGATATATGTGCCTAAACAAGCCTAGTACGAATGTAAGTATCTAGACTGGTTACATTAATTATATTCATCCAGTAGCCTATGTTGACTGCTGACAAGTAGTCCTTTACAGAAACATTATGTCGATGACTCAATGTTGACGTGACAACCTGTAGCACTTCAGACGTGTTCAAATGACGTCCAATAACCAAAATGAAGGATTTCTTGTTGACCTTGGCGACTAGAGCCCAACAGCCAGGACTAATAATAAAACTGCTGTGAAAACCTGTGAACGACACTAGCTGACCTCTCGGGAGAATATTGTCAATTCCGCAAAAAAAAAATTGATCTGCTACAGCAGAGAAAATCACGATTCATAGAATGCGTTATAGAGAAACAGAGAATAAAAATATTTTCAAAGTTCACAAACGACAGGAAACTTTCCAAATTACTTCTGATTGACGAATATACCAGCTGGCCAGCACAACTCTCATTATAAAAAGAGTTCACCAGATCAGAAAAATGCTCTGATTTCATATTTAAAGAATTTCTTGAACTGCACTTAAAATGTACCAGAGAACAATCACTGTCGACCTGGGACATTCTAGAGAAGGCCACGGCCCAACAAGCATTCGCAATCTTGAAACAGAATACGAGGAGGCATTCCAAGAAATTTTCAGAGCTTCGAAACAAGAAATTGTGACCATATGTTCATCAGAACAGAAATATCATCAACCTCTTCGGTACGTACTTAAATTAGGCCAGTGTTTTCCTTCTTACGAAAGATGTTAACTTTTCTGTGACTGTGATAAAATTCCCATATACTATACTATGAGTGCAACATAAATGTCATTTACCTCTACCTCCAACTACAAAATACGAAATGCAGTATGCGCATAAACTACAAGAGTTCTGCGATATGGACCGGATTCCGAATTCCTCACTCCAACATGATTTGTGAAGAAATGACAATTTTGAGATAACTGCTTAGCAATCAATGTGAGCCATTTTTAAAAATGACAAACTAGGAATGTTACAGCAGCCAGGAACAGCTTCTGAATAATCCAGAATATGCATAAATAACCAAAAACCTCCGTAAGCAAAGCGACACAGCAGCAAATAAATTGATCGTCGATTGTACTATACAGAAATAACTAAGAAAATGGTTATCATTAAAGAAGCCACAACCCATTCTACCGTCTTTTCGTGTAATGCTAAATGCGGATGGCTCGGTAACTTCCTAGCCAAACAGTTGAACAGAACATTTAAAGCATACCATCTCTAACTCAGTTTTGCATGTACGAATTTTCCTCACAAATCTTGCAAAACGTTATCATCGATAAGGAGATATTTTAAACAGTTTCTATGTCGAGTCACCCATCACCCAAGTACCAGTCACAGAAACGCTACTTATACTCTTAAAACAACTTGAAAAGGAACACTTCTCCAGAGAATTAGTGAAGCTCTGTCTTACAAATTCATT
The DNA here is from genome assembly GCA_003012365.1 of Medauroidea extradentata. NCBI lineage: Eukaryota > Metazoa > Arthropoda > Insecta > Phasmatodea > Phasmatidae > Medauroidea > Medauroidea extradentata. The sequence continues at coordinate 60,543 of PNEQ01127198.1, read as the reverse complement.
ACATCCAGAGCTTGGAACAACACGCTAAAACAAGGTGCATTTTCATCCCTCATGTTGAACACTTTTACAGCAGAATTGGTGTAAAAACTATTCGGTAGCCTTCCAGCTGTGACAGATTACAAACCTAATTGTTGCTGTGTGTTGATGGTACCTTCTGGAGTCACAGTGAGCAAACGCTTCAAAAGTTCCTGAAGCATCTCAACAGCATACATCTGAACATTCAGAGTTCACTACGAAAGTTGAAACTGGAAACTACAATTTCTGAATGTATAAGTGACTAATAAAATAGACAACCACATCAACCACAAGGTTTACAGAAATTTAACACATGCTGATCGATACTTGCTGGCGAAATCACATCTACTACCTTAAAAGAAAAATTATATTTCAACAATTGTTAGTAAGGCTCGAACAATTTGTAACATAAACGTTCTTGAGCATGATATAAAACACCTGATCAAAGCACTCAAAGTTCTTGACTACTTCTAACGTAATGTCAGTGAGGCCATGCTGTCAACCCAAAGAGCACTGAAAGCTGAGGTGCTGAGTCAAAAGAGTCTCTGACCAACTAACCTAAATGCTATGGAAACGCTGTGTGTACATGTGTGTACATATGTATCAATATACATACATGTGTGTATTTGTGTACATATTTATATATATATACAATATATAATATGTGTTTAAATTCGACCGACAAACTTTGTGAGGCGATTCCTTATGCAAAATAAGGTAAGGTTTACATTTAACATTTTGGCCGGAAAAGCATATTAACGGCGTTACGACCACGTATCCTTATGCGTTTTGTGATACATCCAGCGGTTTTCGATGGGTTCATTAAAACCGATTCTGCACATCCATTTTCATGTGATCGTAACGCCGTGAATATGCTTTTTCGGCCAAACTGTTAAATGTAAGCCCTACCTTATTTTGCATAAGGAATCGCCCCACAAAGTTTGTCAGTCGAATTCAAACTCATCCTGTATACACATACATACACAATATTAAAATAATTAAATAATAAATTCAAGTTTCGCGAATCAGCGGATGACACATAAGATCCCAGCATAAAAGCAAACTTGGATATACAAAATACCCTTCTTGTGTGGTAAGATATAGATCAGGCCAACTGGCACCTGTACTGTCACCAGTATGAAAGAATACATCAGTGATTTCAAGCATGAAAGCTCTCGATAAGACATTGCAGAGCACTCACTAAAATTCAAACATAACACTGGATTCAACAAGTACAATTTCACATCCAGTATTTAAATTTCCAAGGAGAGGGACATCCTTGAATCCATTAAAATAAATAACCTACGTAACCATGGCAGATGGGCTCAAATTAAGAACTGTAAAGGCTGGCGCCTATATTCAACATTTCACAAAATTTAATTAAATACCTTACCGAAAGGATACTCCATCTAAGTTAGGGGTATAATAGGTCCAAGAACCCAGTTGGGAACAGCACATCCACCCGGGAAGATGCCAACTTAAATACATAACATACCTACTGTATGTAACATACCCTGCGCTCCGAAATATAGCAGCTGAAATACATACTTATCCTCGAGTACATAACAAATACTGTACCCATGATGATGACAGCTAAAATGTATAAACTACCTTCAGAAGATTTTTATAATCCTCAAGTAATGACATCAAGTTATTTACTTTTAATGACTGTAATTTTTTTACTGTTCAAAAACAGTGAACTGAATAATAATAGACCAATTTGGTTAAACAATTCTCTTATTCTTTCATTCTTAATAGTGAATGAGGTGGGTTCGGGTTCGTTACGACTTACATCAACTTATGATAATAACATATCTGCATTTAAAAAAAATGTAATATGCATTTATTTATTTGACAAATTGCTATCTCAAAGTAAAGTCACAGTACAAAATGTGTTCTGGCGCCCAACGTTGTACGAGGTGTAAACATTTTAGCATAAGGCAAATTTTAAAAAGAATTTTATGTGTAAGTGTAGTGATATAATGATTTTTAAAGTAATGTACATATATTAAGTAAGCTATATTTCTGTGTAAATGTCAATTGAAAACATATAATTCCACGCCAAAAGTCTCGGAAAAGCATGGTGTTCTACAGAATAGAATGGCAGTGACAAGTACTGACTCTTACTGTGACTCTGCAGGGTGACTCGGGAGGACCTCTGGCTGTCAGCGGGACCCTGGTGGGCATAGTGTCCTGGGGAGCAGGATGCGCCACACCCAAGTTCGCAGGAGTCTACACCAACGTTGCATACTTCCGTGATTGGATCAAGTCCGAGACTGGCGTCTAGAAAGAATATGAAGCGCTTTTGACATGTGACACTCTTGCTGAAGAAAGTAATGTGTATTTGACAGAGTACATTCCGAGCTGAATGAATTCGTCAACACTCCCGGCTTTCAAACGTGGCGCCCATAAATATATTATGAATATACGATCACGAATCCGGAAAAAATACAAGGCTTAGGTCTAATATTTCCTTGATTTTATTGTTATTATCAATTTTAGTACTTCATAACATTGTAACAATCCTAAGGATACTTATGTACTGATGTCAATTACTACGTCTTAACTATGTTTGAATGTCACTTATTAATTTAAATTTGACACATTTCTTAAGTAGTTATATACACTAGGTTTTTTCATAAGTATTAATTTTGTGTAGTCCTATACAGGTACAAGATATATTCCATTTCTCCTTTTATATTGCATTTTCGCGCCTGTTCTATATACAGGATGTAACAGAAGTGATGGTCAATAATGTACACATGGAAAGTACTGGCCAAAAGAAGCTACAAATGTCTAATAAACAAGGATCCGGAAATCAACCGTTGTCGAGATAGAACACATTGTTTGTTGCAGTCGATCAGTATGTAGGAACACATGGAATTTCTAATTGTTAAAGAAGGTGTTCAAAATGTTGCCTATTCGTCTGAATGCAACATTGAACTCGTCTCTGAAACGAGTTGCGAATCCTCTCAGGCAGTCCTGGTGTATTCTGTAAATGCTGGAAGGCTGCTTCAATCCACAAGCGTAATTTTTCAAGAGAGTTGACTTCAGTAACATAGACCAGGTTTTTGACATGACCCCGTACACAGCAATCCATGGGACTTAAATCTGGTGACCTTGGAGGCCATGGCACAGGTCCTCCTCTACCTATCCAATGTTGACCATACCGTCGAGTTATAAGCCGGCGCACACGTAATTGAAAATATGCTGGAGCACCGTCATGCATAAACCACATGTTTAGGCGTTGGTTCAGTGGAACATCATCATCATGAAGAAGATCTGGTAGTACAGTACGCAGAAACTGCCAGTACCGATCTCCGGTTAGTCTCTGTGGTAGGAAGTGTTGTCCAATTATGCGGTCTCGAAGCAGTCCGGCCCAGACGTTCAACGAAAAACGTTGCTGATGTCGTGACACGTGTGTCGCATTAGGATTGACATCGGCCCAAATGTGACAGTTATGGAAGTTGAAATTGCCGTCACGGGTAAACCCAGCTTCATCCGTGAACAGAATACTGCTTACAAATAGGGGGTTCAAAGCACACTCTTGTTGCATCCATTGGCAGAAATTCTCTCTAGGAGGAAAGTCTGCATTGTTGAGAGCTTGCACACGCTAGATATGATACGGATACAGTAATTGCCGATGTAAAATCCGTCACACACTCATATGACTCAGCACACGCTCCTGGATAGCAATCCTCCTTGTTGAAATACTCGGACGTTCGTGTACAATGGCTAACACCCTTTCCTCAACATCAGGGGTTATGGATCTGGGTCTACCTTCTCGTACATGATGTGCGAAACTCCCACTTTCTCGAAGGCGCTGATGTAACCTCGTAAATGTACGTCTGTCGGGCTGCCTGCGGCGAGGAAAAGCTTCTTCATACAATCGTGCAGCCTGAAGTGCACTGCTATTAGCTTTGACATACATGAAGTGCATGTCAGCGTACTCTTCATTAGTGTAACCTCCGTCCATGGTGCCTTTACTTTCGTAACTGATTGTCTGTACGGCACAGAGCATGTAGGGATCGAGGGGAGTAGTTGCGCATGCGTCAACAACCTGATAGGCGAACCCATGCCTTGAGATACCAGCGTAATTACCTAGGAATCCAAACGCGTTTGGAGTTGGTTCCCAATTCGACTTGTTACGAGAACTCGGCAACGGTTGACTTCCGGACCCATGTTTATTGGACATTTGTATGTTACATCCTGTATAACAGCAGACTCATTTCAGCTAAACTAAATTTTTATTTCTGATTTGCATTTTTTTTTAACTTACTGAATAATATTTTTTTTGTCAAACAAAATATTATGTTTACTTCTCAATTATTTCGTATGACGTATAGCGTTACATATTACTGTTTTCATATATTTTTTTTTTTTACTGTCGCTCTTATGTGCTATCGTAATTCACACACAGGTGATATTTTATATGCATTCTTATTACTACTTGTTTACTTTTTTACAGTGTAAGATACTGTGTTCTGAATTTCTGTATTTGTGTGTTAATGGTTAAGTGTAAGAGAAGACTAAATGCCGTAACTTCACCATTTTAAATAAAGGCATTAAAAATAGTAATAAATAAATATTTGGGGCTACGTAGTTCTTTCTTACAGCTTGTATTTAAAATTTATCAGTTTTTTTCTGTATTTGTAATACAAATAGTTAAGTTTAAGCGTACGAAAGATGCTGATCCGAACACTGGTTATTCCATATTTCAATTCTTGGGACATAATATTTACTGTTTTTAATAAGAATAGTTCTTTTTCTAAGAATGCAAGTAAGGCGATGAGACCGCATAACACAATATAACAAGAAGCTGAATTGGCCACGTTTAAAGACGAGGCAAACATTTAAAACGCATTTATTGCAGCATAAGACCCTTTCTACACACTACCTGACTATGTAAGTACATTCACGTTTTCATGCAAACATGACAGTAACGAAAGTTCCTCTTCTTCAAAAATAATATCTATAAGAGCTTGTAAATAGGTAACTATTTTCTCAGTCTTTTACTGCATTCATACCAAATCCTTAGAATGGGCTGCCTGTAGAAATACGAATATACCAACAGTGTTTAGAAATCAGACATAGGCCTAAGTAACGTTTTCCGTGCGAGTGTCACAATATGAAATTTCTTGGGCTAATTTATAATTTATAGGGATAATAATGTAGTTTTAGTACTTACGAAACTCGTGTACATAAGTAAAAATTTTTTCTCTAGCGTTTCTTTATCAATAATATGTGTACATTTTGAAAATAATCTTGAATTCAGCAAGACTTAAAAATACAATTTGTTTAGTGTTAGTAACTAAAAAGTTTGTTTAGTGGAACCTTTATTTTAGACGGTTTAAAAAAATTAATTTTAAATAATTTATTTTTAATTTATTGCAATTTATTTTATTATTGTAACACATCGGAAAAGTGCATTACTTAATATCGCAATACGACGTAATAAATAAATTAATAAGACTACGTCCCTTAACTTCGCTATTTATAAATGACAGTTAACAACAATAAACTAATAATAAATTATTCATAATAGTAACGACAAGGATATTAACCATACTTGTTAAAACAGATTGCCTTACCAAATGTTTTCTACTTCATAAAAAACCAGAATATTTAACAATTTGCGATTATTCATGAAAAAGGAACCAAAATTGTCCACATAATCAAAAAATTACATTCTTTAAGAGCCAATAAACAGGGAGAAAAACAATAGCAAAATGTTAAACGCTGTTACTACTCCTTTAATTATACAGTAATTATTTACGTTTATCATTTAGTTCTTACTCTCCAACGTAGTTCTAAAACTCATACAATACCGAAAGGAAAAAAATAAAGTGAACGCCTGTGTTCAAATGTAAGAATAAATCATAAAAATTACAGTATATATATTTATTTATATATTTATTTATAGTAATTCGTACTTCACGGCTTACCGCTCCTCCATTTTATCTTTATCTGGACCAGTGCATGTGTGCGACTAGTGCATAAACAATTTTTTTCAAAGGAATGTACAGAGAAAATAATGTTTATTTATAATGATGGCAATAAAATACTACCTTTATTTTGAGTAAGAAGAAAATGTTGAGCTTCATAATAATGTAATGGAGAACAACGATGACGGAAATGGGACACATACAAAAAGGAAACTTGATCATGCTTTTGCTGAGTAACACAACGATTATCCCCAGAAAAGAAATTTCGATGACGTAATCACTGAAGACGGGGATGACGAAGACAGTGTTAATGAAGATTCTGACGAAAATAATCTCGTCACTCATAGGGATCTGTTCAGTGAAGTGGCAACAAGGGTTAATATGAAGACGAAGGCAGATTAATACGTTGACCATGCATTTTCCGAAGACCTTAATGAACTGGTGAACAGACTCAGATTTTTGGTATTTATGCAAGATGCTGGAGATTATTCCCGTGTTCATGAAATATATTGGTCCAGTCAAACACTTAAGGAGGGTACATTGAACAGATAAACTGTTTTTTTAAAGGGCCTATTACTGTTGGGAGAAATTATACATATATTAGGTAAAAATAAGATGATTATAACAATTTACACTGGAATACTAATAAACCAATGGCGTTAAAATGACGGTGGATGTATGTTCTTTCTAACTCCAAATTTCCAAACTCGTATTCGTGTCGTATCTGTCGAACTCTTCTGATTTGCGACATGCTTTATGCCAAGTTTTAGAGGAGGAAACTACCTTAGTGCTTTTCGTTGGCTAATTGGATTAAGGATTCTGCCCGTATTTTAAAATTTTACAATTGGTTGTATAATTTACGGTAGACTATTCATTTGCTTTACTGCGGAAGGGAATTTTATAGCGACCTCGAGAAACTGAAACACAATGGAAGATAACGATTACCATACCTATCAGCCATTTGATAAGGATGTAATGAATAAGCACTGTATCTATACATTATGCTTTTAAACTACCAATTGATTAAAGTCGATACGATGGCCAAACGTTTTGAAGAATCGAACTAAACTTTGCTATAAACAGAAATAAATGATTATACAATAATGATCAGGACTGATTACTTATATCATTATCATTAAAGAAGCTGCAGAAATAATATCAGCAAAAAGTAATTGTAACAAGTTGAACAGATTAAACATTTACCTACTTGGCAAATTGAGCGAAGAGTTTTCGGAAAACAAAGCCGCAACATGAAATGTATCTGAGATGGAAATATTTTCCACTACTTATATTTGTATTCGTATATCGATACGAAATACAGGATGTCCATAAAAAACCTTTACAACTTCAAACTGTAATAAAAAATAATGCAAAAATATATCTGGATGGGGTTTGTGGCATTACGATCAGAATCTCTCCAAGATTTATGTAAATTTTTTCTGGTTGTTGCAGTTGTGGGAGTTAACTGCCATCTAAACATTGCAGAAGATGGCTACACCTCAAGAAAAATCACAATATGCATCCTGGTTTATCGAAACAAAATCAGATACGCAGGTGCAACTTTCCTTTGGGGCCAAATATATAAGCGAATCACCTTCAAGACCCACAATCCGTGAGTGGCAGCAAAGAGGCAGTGGGCGGCCAAACACAAGTGCGGGATACATTGAACGTGTTCGTGAAGCCTTTGTCCGGAGCCCTAGTAAGTCGATTTGTACTGCTGCCAGACAATTGGAGTTACCTCATTCAACTGTTCACAAAGTTCTTCACATAAACCTGAGACTCTACGCTTACAAAGTGCAGTTGTTACAACCTCTTCTGCCAGATGATGGACCACGAAGTAAAGCTTTCGCTGCTCGAATGGACGTGGAGGATGGTTTTCTTGAATACAATCTGTTTACTGACGAGGCAACGTTCATGTCTCGGGTATACTAAACAGGCACAACGTCAGGATATGGCGATCTGAGAACCACAGAGAACTTGTGCGCAATAGCCCAAAAGTTAACGTGTGGTGCAGGCTAATAAGTAACCGAATAATTGGGCCATTCTTCTTCGCTGAAAAAACAATCACAGCCAATGTCTATCTCGATATGCTGACTGAATATGCTGTCCCACAATTAGATGGTATTCAAGATCGTTTCATCCTTCAGCAGAATGGGGCTCTACCCCACTGGGGATTGGCAGTTCGTGCCTATCTCGATGAAAATTTCCAAACAGGTGGATCGGGAAAGATGGTCCAATGCTGTGGCCACTTCGTTCGCCTGACATAACCCCACTTTATTTCTTTCTTTGGGGTTATGTCAAGGATCGAGTGCATCACTCAAAAGTTCCAAACATCAATTAACGGAAAAGTAGGATCAGGCAAGCCATTACCATCATTGATGCAAGCCTTATTGAGAGAACATGGAATGAAACTGAGTATTTGCTTGATGTGCTACGCGCAACTAATGGTGCACATATCGAAGTTTATTGAATGAACAACGAGACAAACTTCACATAAAAACTTGGAGAGATTCTGATTGTAATTCCACAAACCCCATCCAGATATCTTTCTGCATTATTTTTTTTATTACAGTTTGAAGTTGTAAAGGTTTTTTTTATCGACATCCTGTATACGGTTTGGCCTTAACAAATAAAAATTTAGAATATGGTAATTTAAGTGTGTCGGTTCACTAGTATTGTTTTATTTAACGCCAGTGTGTCGACTAGTACGCCGTGGATTACAACAGCACTTACACCACACCAGATAAAAATTATTTTACAAACTCATGAGATATTTGGACCAATATAGAACATTTTCATTACTGAAATATTGTCCTTCTCATTGTGTCCGTTATTAATGGTGCATGATTTATATATATATATATATATATATATATATATATATATATATATATATATATATATATAAGTCGTGGATTCAAACAGCACTTAGGTTGTACCAGATGATATGACGTTTACTGTCCCATTGCATGTTTGTTCCGTTTTGTGTAATTTTAATTATTTAACATTAATTTTGTTTTGTTGTTAGGACAATTTTTTTCAGAGTCCATGCCTATGGTAGGCAGAAATGTCATGTAAAGCATAGTATATTCAAATACACTGGTCATTAGGTAGCACAGCAAAATAATTACTTGTAATCTTAATATGTAAAATGAAGTGTCCTTACTGACACACCCACTGACTCGTCAACGCACAGCCCGAACCGCTGGACCTAGAACCATGGAATTTTGAGGGAAGCTTCCCCTTGGCCCGTAGGCACCCACTAAGAATCGATTTTATGAAATTCGAAAATTAAGGATTCGAAAAGCAGTAAAATGTAAGTCTCCCGAAAAAAGAGAATGATCACGGAGAAATAATTCAACAGTTATTTCTTTTTGCCAACCTACTCATAAATAAAACCTCTTTGGATTGTAGCCTGTACATACGAAAGAATTATCACGGCCTGCCTTTAAGCATTCACTCAGGTATTGTATAAAGTTTGTGGTGTGGGAGGGGTGGGGTTACTGGTTAATATCCCATGCAAGACTTTGCGATGGTAATTACTATGACATCATACGAGCATATTGCGCGCGCTCATTACACTGAGCTAAGACAATTTATAGTTCACTGTTATTGAGTACACTAGCTGTTAAATGCCTTCATCACATATTTTATCAAGAGTTACTGTTTACATTACATTATTTCACGTGGGCAAAGCCGCAGCCGGCCAGCTAGTAATAAATAAAGAGGTAGTTCGGTGCAGAGTAACTTCGCAATGAAATGTCTCATTTTAAGAAAATTTCACTGTGGTATTAACAAGACTTATGATATATGGCAACACCCGTAGTTTGCGATAAAGTTTCCTGCAATCGTAACATTCTTATTGAGTGTGAGCGGCTTTTCAGAATATGGAGTGTTCCAAAGTCCTGTAGTCGGTATGTGGTCGCTGTTAGAGAGATCTCACTACCTGTGCAACAAACATGTCGCGTGTCGCAGTCTTCCTGAGCCTACTGGTCGTCAGCGTGGGTAAGTGAAGCATCTATCCCTAGTTTACATACTCTCTGCTTATACCTAAGTTCTGAAGTAAACAAACGCCGCGGTTGCATCGCTACCGCTTCAAATGCGTTGCAGTGTGTTCGTAAATACGTTTTTACCGAACTTTTTCACATGTGTCCACTACGCCAATGTTCGAAAACATAGTTTGGGCAAGGACGTAATGTCATTGTTGAGAGACCCACGCAGCTGATGCATGAACATTGTTGCAGCGTGTTAGGAGAAAGTTTCTCTTTAAATAAATACTACTAAACGTGCGTTAAATATATTTTATCTACAAAAGGAAAACACATTTGGAACTATGCTTCTCTATTTTTGTTTTCTGTATATCGTGCTGAGAAACATTGTTTCGGGGCATCTAATAAATTTAAAAACGGCTTCATCAGATTGCTGTCGCGTAAAAAAACCCAACTAGAATCGAAAAACAAAAATTCAGAAGAACGCGCTTGACTTTATTCAGCACATTCAGTAAATAAATAAGTAGAGTCATCACTTAAATTCCCAAAAGACTGCACGCCGTTTTCGCAAACCGCGCAGAAAGGTTGTTGACACACGAGACAGTATATATAAGCTCTTAGGGCGCGGTTCACCTCAGTTTTCAACGTATTTATTTATTTTTATATTAGTACCAGATATTTTTTTCTTATTTTAGACATAAACTGTGATAAAATCTTCCTCTTAGGAAACTTTTGTATCTCTCATAGTTTTTGCGTAATGAGTCGTAAACGTCAAAATTTGCACTTTGCGGTTTTAAGTACGCCACTAAAACCAACTGACATACCAAACCGACAAAATTCACAGTGTACAACAGTGTTGTAGGCTATGATTTGACATATATAAAAACAAAAAATTAAATACTTTTATATTTAATAAAAAATGCTGAATTTTGAAACGAAAATTTAAAAAATGTCAGCAATTTTTTTTTAAATACACAAAATATATATATTTTTTTGTTTTTATGCATGTCAAATTATAGGCTACAACACTGTTATATAGTGTAAATTTTTTCAGTTTGGAATTTCAGTTGGTTTTAGTGGCGTACTTAAAACCGTAAAGTCCAAACTTTGACGTTTACGACTCATTACGCAAAAAACTATGTGAAATACAAAAATTTCCTAAGAGGAAGATTTAATTACAATTTATGTATAAAAAAAGAAAAAAATATCTGGTACAAATATAAAAATTAATAAAGACGATGGTGATAACTGAGGTGAACAGCGCCCTTAACGCATGTCTGTTTCCGTATCTCATACACGGAATCTAGCACCCGCTGTTGGGGCTCTTAAGACACCATGCTCATTAAAAACACTGTTTCCAACAATACCAGTACTTACAAGACCACATTTCTTATAGAAACAAACTTGTAATAGTCCACTATCTAATCTTGAGAGAATCCCTTTAAAAACAAAACGATTTAACAGACATTAGCACAAAAAATTTTCTTCTGCAGCAACCACTTTAGAATTCAACTTCGTTGGATCAATTTCTTCGTCCACAGCATCTTTTTCAAGTGTTAAAATGTTCTTGAAGACCTTCCTTGGAAAGTAACGTCTACGTCTGTAGCGTCTTCAATAGTATGGCATCTTTGTCTTACCTGTGTTTGGTGCATGGGCAGCAGGGTCTTCAGTGAATGTGTGTCTCCTCTGGTATCTACGTATAACTAAAATCGGCCTTTTGAGACGCCGTATTTCAAAATGTATTAACTGGACGTATGTGTAACTCAGAATCGTGTGCAGGCCTTTGCTACAGACATAATGGTCACCGTTCAAAGTCCAAAATGGATAGGCGGGAGTCTCCCACGATAGTTCAGCGCTTGGCTCATTGTGGCGATGTGGCGTTTGCTGAGTGCATCAAGTTCGCATTTATAACTCCGTTATTTCTGAGCCTCAAATGCGTATGTGATCAGGTCGTTCCGCGTACCGACGTACCATTTCCTACCAACAACACGAGGTACAGTTACTATCATAAAAAACAACGCACGAGTGGTGAATGAAACTATACGTGGAAACTTCGTTTATGTTGTCAACACACAAAGTAAATAACTTTCAAAAGTCGGAAAAAATTAAAAATTCCTGTAAGTTTAGATCGACAGTGTAAGCGTACTGTATTTAAGTACTTACTTGCTCGTATCTAACCAGGATCAACGGTATGGATTCAGATATCCTAATACCGACGCATAGCTGTAGTCTGGTACATTATGCGGGAAACTGGTATGTCACGCCAAGTAAACTAAACAAAAGCTGAGTTAATTAAATGTAATAGTTCAGTTTCAATCACTTGAGCTAGTAATTATTAATTTTGTCTCCTATCAGAAAATACTTTGTCACCATACGCGCCTGTAGAATTCCTGCATCACTAATTTGGTTTAATGTACAAATTTTTTAAAGTTTTAACAAAGTTTTATTTAATAATTTTATAACGCATATTTATACGCAAAAATGTGACATAACATTGCAATACATATGCAACACAGTTTCACTTTTAATATCCAACAACTTCTCAAATGACCTGAAATTTACTTTATTATTTATTTTATCATGTCAATATCCAAATGAAGTGTTTTATATCAAAGTTTTACTATGACGAACATAGTATAAGTATTTCACTGTTAACAGTATAGACTTCACCTGAATATTTCGTAACAATATTATTGCGCCACCTTGCAGCTCTACTTCATGTCTATTGTCTGTGTATATATGTGCAGAAACGTCTCTTATTTGTCTGCGCCAATCAGAACAAAGTTTACTGCGACACCACGTGTCTAAGAATTGCGGTTAGAATTCCAAGACGCGAGATGTAAAAATACCCAATCACTGACAATGAAGCAAGGCTGCAGATGTACACCTTAAGGCATTGTTACAAGATGTTGTAAAAAACTTTACGCAAAAATTTCCGTCTCCTATCTATATATATTTGAGTTGATGCGTAGAGGTTTCAACTTTTGCTTGGTTGATAGTTACATTGTTGCTATCATATTTCCTCGCATGCACTTTCCATTTTTGTTAACAATTGATGCAGGTTTGCAAAGTTCGCGGTACTGCTTACTGACATACTAGAATTTAATGTAATATACAAACAACCACAGTCTGTGGTTTAACTGCACAGGCTGTGGTTTAACTGGCGGATGTTATGCTGTGCCATTTTACAAGGTGACTACTTTGAAATGTATTGGTCACTCTACCACTGAACTTCTACTGTTGACCAGAGATTTCGTCAGATATGCACCTGAAATCACCTGCTAACAACAAGCGTCATGTAGTGTGAAACTGTTGGGATGTGTGACGGTCCCCTTAACGCAACACGAGCTATTGAGTCGAGGAATGACAATTAATAAATCACGCAAATATTGTTAAATCAGTCTCGTGTACCGCCACGCCGCTCACAGAGGTGGAAATAGTTGTACTTCTGCTGAAATCGATAATATTATATACGCGACACTTACGCTTTCCCTTGCAAATTATTCAACGTAAGTATTTTTATTGAAACGTTTCGACGAAGTGGCCGGATAAGACGCTAACAGCTCCTTCCGTGCTCACCTTTACTTATTTCTCTCAAATCTCGACGACAACCCTTACATCTTAACGTTTGGCGGGAAAAAGTCCCCAGTGTACAATAATCCTTGGGCACGCCTTCCAGCCAATGGAAACCCTGGACTACCTAGCTCCGCCCCTCGTGAGCAAAAAGTCGCGCTACCCTTGGCCGTTATTTATTTGTTTGTCAAAGCTTAATTATTACACATTTGTTGACATACCCTTGAATTGATTACAAAATATTATTTTCATTTATTAGCTATAACTGTACTGACACCGATAATTATTCAAATAAATAAAAGTAATCCCCACTGCCGGGTTGTTACAGTGGTGCTGTGGCATAAGGGGGTGATGGATGGAAAGAGGGGGGAGGGGGCTGCCGGACGGCCCAGACCTTTTGTGACGGCAGACCACTCCCTCTCCTGACTTCGAAGCACTTGATCTCCATTTACTATTATCTACTAATCTAATCCTAAACTACTTAAATCTAATAATACTACTAAATTACAATTATTTTCAGTACCAATGTATCAAGACGGTTAATTTGATACCCGACACGAGGTATCTACAATATCAAATGTCCTTTTCTTCAATTTACATAGTTAAGTATATTGAGATATACAAAAGTTCCACTTTGGCTCGTCACAGCTGTTAAGTCTGCTGCCAGTAAATAAGGCGAATGTTACAAGTTTCTAAATATAGCTATTTCTGTGGTTTTTGGTTTCTTTTTTTTTTTTTTTCCTGTGTACCGTCCTTTTTTTTAATTATTGGACTTTGTGTTACTTACGAACACTCAGTCACAGTAACACACATAAAGGATGTTCATTTAAATAATTCATGTGGCATGTTTTCATTTCACTACATTATGAAGGGCTAGTTATTAATGAGTGTGTGTTACTTCTATTTGTAAGAAACAGATATTTTAACTACGGCATGTTGTACTTCTTTTGTCGTTAGTTAAGTTTCGTGACAAGAACACTTATTGCAGACCATACGTAAGAATGGCTGGCAAAATGAGCAAATAACAAAAACATACTTAAAACTAAAAATAAATGTGTTTTAAGACCAACAAAGCTACTTTTTGGAACTAATATTAAAGTTGAGACTATTATTGTTATCATAAACCATGATAATACAGTCAAATTTGTAAGACAACAGATCGATCGATATCTGAGTTGGAATTATCACAATAACATGCTGTGCAACATCATAAGTAGTGGAAATCTTTCGTATATTGCATCACATATAATCTCCAAACAAAAAAAAAAAAATGTTTATTACGCTATGAAGACCTCGCACTTACACCAATCGTGGTAACAGTCCGAAATAAACATTAAAATCATTAACAATAGTACAAAACAAAGCAATTAGGATTTCATATGAATTTCACCCATAAACTCCGACACCAATACTTTATAATACATCCTACCTACAACTGACACATAGTAACAATGTGCACATTTTTACAACGCGAAAATATACAATCATGAAACCAAGGCAAAGGGAGTATTTACTGTAGGACTCCTGAACCTAAAACATGTAATTTAAACGGCATATAAACTATCAACCCGATTGAAAACTGTGAAATTAAAGTATAACTTCTTTAAAAATGTTAATAAAGGACTACGCATCAATAAAGTTTTGGAACCAATAATTACTAATCTTCCATGAAACTGATAACAGCACCTTAAAATACCAAGAATTTTCTTAAACATATAATAATGTGCTAAGTATTTAATATGTTATAACTCGAATTGTTATTTATTTAATGTTGCATCTTCTGTTTGATAATTTTAGTTACAGTCTAACACAATAATTATAGCATTTCGTTGTATTTACTCTAATGACACTGTGTTTGTATTTCCTTCTTAAAATGAGCCGAGTGCTCGTGAAGGTATTTTTGAATGTTAAAAAATACTTGCTAAAATTTGTGTTCGTCTCAGAGTCAATCTCGGTGGTGCTCCATGAATAAATTGTTGCACATTTTTAATGACCTTGTATCATTACATGTATGTTTCACAGTTCTAAAAAACTGACTTCTTTCGACTTAATATTTCGCAACAATTCGTATGTCACGTGTCACAACTTTGACTTGGAAAATATTGACTGAAATGCAAGGATAGTGATTCAAGTCAAGAGCTTTTAAACACGTCCAAGATGACAATTTGTTAACTTTATTTCTCCACATTCCATACCACTTTTTGTCGCAATATGTATTTTGCTTTCTGAACTGAATTGTTTGTACTGTGATGTGGATGGAATCCTGTCTACTGGAAATAACGATAACGATAATATATTATTTTAAATTTCGAAATTAATTATTTTGAATGGCATTTTACATCATGCTGCTTAAAAGCCTGTTAGAAGCAGGTGTATTTATGTTGTGTTAATACTCGCCAACAAAGATGTTACTTTTAGTTGTTTCCTGGCATGGTTTATGTTTTACGAGATAGCTAGAGCACAAACTTGCTGTAGTACGGTGTATTAAACATAAAACAATATTTGGATCCAACGAAAATATACTGGACATTTTGGTTGAGTGTTTAATTTCTAGGTTTAAATATTAATTTACCTACATATTCATTTAAACCACAGCTACACGCTTTAGTAAGGTCAGTCCCCATGTATATAAATTTAAAATAAATTTTGTCAGGAAGAAGTATACGGTTTGTTTCTGTTCGTAAGTATTCATAAAAACATGGAAAAATTATATTCCAAATCCTCCAAATGTCATATTCCTATTTCAGTGTAAATGTCTTTTGCTGCCTTAATCAAATCTCGGTAATATTTTTCATAATATAGGCTAATATTTTCCCAAATTTTCTTTCTCCCCCCAGTCACCCTCCCCAAATACAACGCCTACCCTATTACACACACTTCACGCACACACAACTCACTAACGTGGTTACGGAAGAGAAGACGAATGACATCCTGCTTTCCAGATGTCTAAAAATATTTTGATTCCTGAACTGGACGTTTTTAAAACAACTCAACTGAAATATATAACATTCTCAAATTTGCTGCTGTATTGTTACTAAAAAATTTTCATAATTCATTTGTACAGATATGATTTTGTTATATTTTGTTAACAAGCATACAACACATAGATGCTACGTAGGTGTATGTAACATAATAATATTAATAATAATAACACCTTATTAAAGACGCAGTTAAGGCGATGTCTCCTTGTCTTACACTGGGCCATAAGATTTTCTGTTTATAATTTGCAATTATTATATGACATTTCAAACTTAAATCTAATATAATACTAAAAATAAAAAGTAAAAATGAACTAGCGATGTGTCATGAGAAAACTGAAAATAGCGTCATAATTTAAACAACACATGCATAAACATGTACACAAATCCCTGCGTCACAAATATATTCTTATCCCTTACATTAGGAATAAAAACTCAGTAACACATGTAACCTAACAGAATTAAAATCTTAGTTTCAAACTAATTTCCAATATCATAAAGGCGAGTCCAGTGAATGCTGTCCGTCTTCTATATAGAATGGTTTTGTACGGTGACGTCACGCTTGGGTCATGTGTTCACTGCTGGAGACCCACATTCATAACATCTTCAACTTTTGCATCTTTTCCCACTTACATATAGAGGACCCTTTCTGATCTAAAATTCTGATTAACTGTTTTTATGTGAGTTACCGTCATGTACATCATGCTAAAGTTATGGGAAGATATAACTTACTTGACTACAGTACATTCCATAACTAGAGACAGTTGGCAGTGTGTGGGTCAAGTCGTAGCGTAACTATTCTTGGGTATATTTGCTGAAAACACTTGCCACGTCTTCATATACCTTTACTTTCGGTAAGGTCAGTTCGATAATTGGTTTCTTTTCGAATGAAAACTTAGCCTTCTTTTAAATTTATTCAAAATGAACCGCTTCGTGTCACAAAATTTGAAGTGCCATGAACTTGTACGACGCACAATTTCTGTAGTAGCTGATTTCCAATCGTAGAAAGCAAAACCAGCATTACCGTGTTCCGAACACTCCAAATATATCAAAATATTCTTGGGGTGACACTATTACTTCCTTAGCTTTAACCCTATTCTCAATACGACCAAAAACACGGTATGCTGGAAGGAATGAGTGTCCGGGTACTGGAAAAATTATGTGTACTTCCTTGATGTGTTGTGGGTGCTTCACACTTTAACCATTTTGATATCATTCCTATAATATGGCTATTTTTGTTTTGGCCCCCGCTGCCATCAGCAAAAAGCCTTATAGTTGTTATGGTGGTATCCATGACAGTATTCTGCGAGCGGTAGTAAATACATGATGAAATTTCGTTAGAGCCTTTATGTGCATCAAGTTCTGTCCATGTTTAAATAAACGTGTTAGTGGTGGTTTATTCAGTTTTAGACTATCCTCGACATACTGTGTAATTATACACATAGAATTGCTTGCTATAATAGGCACTTCTATACAGTTATACCAACAAATGAAAACGTTTTTGAGATATTAAGAAACAGTCTTACCTTTTAAAACAAGTGTTACATTCGACTTTCTATTATGTGGACATACTATGTTTGATTCACGCAGTTAGTTTGTTCATGGCTGCTTATAGGACAAGGCGAGATTTGAAACAATTTTTCTGTATGGACAAGGAGAGTTTTGTAACTGAACACCCTGAGGACAAGAGGAGTTGTGGAACAGTAGCTGTTTTTCAATGTGTGTCTGTTAGGACGTGAGGAGTATTGGAAACTATCATACTTCTATCTATTGCGCACCTTTAAAGGCTGTGAAAAACTATTGATAACTCAATTTTTCTTAGTGGTGGACAAGGCGAGTTTTGGAACTGGACTGCTCAAGTGTAACATTTTCGTTTAGTACGTTCACTCTCCTACTTTGCCATACATGTAATGAAAACACCTGCTAATAATTTATACAAGTGCTGATTCCGATATAAAGTAAATGACTGGAAGTGACTTTCGCTATGTCATACTCTGCACATGCGTCTTCAATAGTGGACACTTTCATTCAACGGCAAGAGAAGAAGATGACAGAAGGAGCGGCGAGCTGATAAACGTATGTCGCACGCTGTTTACAGTGCATGTCCATCGTCGCCTGTGCGTCGAGAACAACGACACACGCGTGTACGCAGTATTGCCTATGCTCTAGGCTTTATAACATTACGCCTAATATTTGAGTGCGTTTTGAAAGAAAACTATATATCCCAGACATTTGCAACAAGAGAACCATTTTTGTTACGTGAGTCACATATTTCAATAAACCTTAACCAAATTTTCGAATTTCCTGAAGCTACAGAAGTTGCATTCAATTAGAGGGTGGCCACCCCTGTTATTTTCATACGCGTAGAAGGTATATGCCAGAATTTACCAAGGATTATAAGAGCTCAACAACATAATGAGATGTTCAGAATACTATCATTCGAAAGTCATTTACTCCTCCGTACTGTGTAATATTATAGTCTCCTACTTTGACATACATCTAATGAAAACACCTGCTAATAATTTATACAAGTGCTGATTCCGATATAAAGTAAATGACAGGAAGTGACTTTCGAGATGGCAGCGTGTCTTTGTTCAGACACGTCCCTCATTTGTGGTGTCGCAGTAACCTTGCTCATACTGGCACTGTCAAATAAGTGACGCCTCTATGCAAAGACACGTTGCCAATAACCATGAAGTACAGCTGCAGATGTTCACTTAAGGCACATGAAACAATATGGAGGAAAATTCTTTTCGCAAAAATAAGGAGTCTCTACTGATCATATGTAGTATTTGTAATTATTTATCTACGTAAATGTTACAAATTTCCGCTACATTAAAAAGAAAACAAGAATTTTTCATTGTAAATGCAGGTTCTATTGTTAGAGCTAGTGATGTTTTGGTGAAAAGAATTATGCAACATTTTGTTTCAATTCTTCACGTTCACAGTTGCAGCTCTGTTTCATAGTTACACTGTTAAAAATGTAATGTTGAAGTTACCATACTTATATTAAAATAGGGTCAACAAACAGTTTGTTTGTCGGTACCATCTGGACAGTTTCTTCAACAATCTGTTCTGTAGAAGTTAGCACTTGGTGTGGAAAAGCAACAAAACTCTTTGTTTCTTCTACAAACGAGATTGTTTAAGGAACAATTCACATAGTACCAACAACCAAACTGTTTAGTTGACCCTATTTTAACAGAAGTATTGTACCTGCAACTATACTCGCTTTTCAGTGTACTGGCAACGTGTTTTTGTGCACAGGCGTCACTCATGTGACTGTTCCAATGATAATTACGTCACTGCAACATCACACGTCTTAGATTAGCGGGTAGATGCCAAAGACGTTAAGAGTTAAAAACAACCAATCACTGACCATGAAGCAGAGCTGCAGATGTGCACGTGAGCCACTGAAACCATATGTTGCATAATTATTTTCACCAAAAATCATTTCCTCTACTTATTGCATGTTTATGCAAGTCAAGTTCCTATATCGAGTTAGTTAGTTGTTAAGCATGTTGCTAGGTTTATAACTAAACAGTTTTGTTTGCCAATCATTTCATGCTGGATGTCGTTGTTGTTTCGAGAATGTAATTAAGATCAGCGAGAGCGAATTACCTTGGCTTCTGGATGTGAACTGTCTTGCGATGTTTTCCTTCAGTCGTTGCCGCTGCCATCATCAGGTAATATATGACAAACTGTTGATGGTAGCTGCAAGGACAGCCAAAACGTCGGAAGAGAATCACACCCAGAAGCCAAGATTTTGCAGTCAACGAACGCAAAAAGCCTGCGATCTATATTATACTCTATCCATTCTAAAGTTGCAGCTAATTCATTCATGTGAATGACAATAAAACTTTTGCACAGCATAAATTTCAATTGAAATATTGTATAATTCAATGTGACTTGTGTTACGGCACAATCACAATGTGAGGAATCAAGATATAATTTAATTGCTTTGATTTATTTCACTAGCAATTGTTATTCCTGCTGCAACCTTAGAATGGACAGAGTATAGTGAGTGTATTAACTATTTACGTCTAACGTTTTGCACAGTCAGTTTCTATTTCTGGGAAACTACGAAACCGTCGCCTACCTATATGAATAATGTCTAGAGAGCAAAAGTTTTTGCGAAAGGTTTTTGCCACACTTTGTTTCTGTGACTAACGCAAACACCTGGAGATATTCTTCGTGCTCAGTGATTGGATGTTTTAACTCCCAGAGTCTTGGAGTTTTATCCGCAAATCACATGTGGTGTCGCAGTTAACTTTTTTCTGACTGGCACGTTCAAATGAAAGACGACACTTCACAAATACGCACATCCATTGACCATCAAGTAGAACTGCGGATATGGGCGTAAGACTGAAACAAAGTGGGCAAAATAGTTTTGCAAAATCTTCCGGTCTCTGGTAATAACATATTCAATAACCTCAAACTGCCATTTGGAGATAATAGTGGAAAATCGCAATACTCTTCCGTAAACCATAAATTGTTCACAACAGTGCAGCAATCTGCACCATGTATGACTGGAGGATTACTGTGTGTTTAAAAAAGGATCACAAGTATACAGTAGTTATCATTGGTACATTCAGCTGGGAAGACGCCAGCAACTAAAGAAGAACGTTAGATAACGACATGTTACACTGAAGCCTAGCAGACAGTCAACATTTCCTGTGATGAATCTGTGTTACTGTCTATAGGTAAACGTTGATATAGTACGTTCAGGGTAAAGTGAGTACTAAAAAATAAACCGTTGAATAATATCACTAGTCGTTATTGTATATATTACAACATTAACTCTAGTTGCTTTTGTACTTGTATGGTTGGCAGAAAAATAACGCAATATAGTTCCATGTATTTTCCGATTTAGATATGACAGTACTGAAATAAATGCAACCTAAAACGACATAATTGTATTTTATATAATAATTAAACATTTTTTTAAACTATGTAGATTCCTACTGTCTGCGCAATTGATCTTACAAGCGTCAACATAAAGTGACGGGTCCAGAGAGGTTAGACATTTCCCGTCGTTAGCCGTTATGCGCGAAAAGATACGAACTGGCTGAAAATAGAACTAATGCAGGTTTTTTTTTTTTTTTTTTTTTTTTTTTTTTTTTTTTTTTTTTTTTTTTTTTTTTTTTTTTCTTTTTTTTTTTTTCTTTTTTTTTTTTTTTTTTTTTTTTT
>PNEQ01127198.1:0-38756 GCA_003012365.1 Medauroidea extradentata | reverse complement strand
ATAATTTCCATAAAATTAATGTACTTAATATTTAGTGATTTCAAATTTTTTAAATTTGTTTTCTCAAGAACAAAAACATTTTTTTTAATTGAAAAGATTATACTAGATATGTAAAAATTTTTAAAAATAATTGTCTAATTTAAATTACAAATAGTCATGCATATTATTAATTATTTACTGTATCTAACTTAAAAATATACCAAACGAAATCAAAATAAATTGTTTATTTACTTATCTTCTCAAATTTATTTTCATTTAAACACAGAAAAAAATATTTAAGCAATTTTGTCACTGAGTACATAAGAGCACATAACTTTTTAATTATTTATAAAATATATGTGTGTAAGTACGTAATAATTACTCTACATTTTCATTTTTCTTGTATGTGTTAACTGAATGTTTAATTCTGAATTATTGAATGTCGTAGTCTGTGACAGGAACTTTTCAGAAGAATGTGATTATGTGTGGCAGAGTGGCGTGACTATCAGCCTTCTGTTACATAAAAAGTGTTTGTTTATTTGTTCGTCTTCTATACACTCATACGCCATTCATCCTATTGCAATGAAATTTAGGCGAATTGTTGTTCGTGCGTCCGTAAAGGTTTCTGCAATAAAAAATGTAGGAAGGGTAGGGCAGAACGGGGTAGAGGGGCAGAACATGATATACAAAAAATATAATGGGCGTTGCAACTCATGCCGAGACAGCTATTTGTGTACCACAATAAAGAAGTTATTCCTTACAAAGATTCACTGCAAACTACCACGGCATGACTTTTTTTTTAAGAAGTTAATATTGTAAATGTGAAATGCAAACATCTCTTGCTTTTTTAGGATAATTCCTGCGATTTTATAGTATATCACTAGTTCACAACGTCAAAATGTCACGTCTTTTTACATCTTGCTAAATATTATAGAAGTGGCATTAATTATTTTTGGAAGAGAATACTAATACTCACAGGTAAACTAATGCATTAGAGTACAATATACAAATAAATATATAGTTTTATACATGTTACCGGTGTTCAAAGTTATATATACAAATACACATATTGTATAGGGAGTTTGCCTTTTATTCAAACGATATTAATTTTTCCCAAAAAATCTTATTTAGATAACTAAATCGGGAACGTGATCAATATTACGTACATTATAAATTTGGGAATTAAGGGTTGAATTTTAGTGAGGTGTAATAACGTGCTAAATCTCAACATGCTCGATATATTTATTGTTTATTTATTTATATTATTCGTCCGTTGTTGTTTACAAAGGTTTTTTTCCCGCGTCTCCGCTGAAAAGCATAAATAATGAAAATTAAAGCATCGTTATAGTGATGTTTTGCGAATAAGCTATATATATATTTTTTAAATAAATTTCGTGTATAGTAAATAAACAATACTAAAAGTAAAGACAGTTGAACAAAACATTGAAAGCATAGCATCGCTATCGCAGTTTCATATGTGCAAAATTCATCACAAACTTCTCAATCCTTCAAAAATTGTTTCTTCGGCCAGGAGATATTTTAGTTTCTATGTTGTGTCATCCATGACCAAAGTACCAGTCCACAGAAATCCTACAAATTATCCTACAACATCTTGAACAGGAACACTTCAGCAGAGAATTTGTGAAGCTACGTTCTCCAAATACATTTCATTGAGAGCCCACACTTACAAGCAAAAACAAGGTGAAGTTATGGTTTATCACTTTCACTCATCTTGGTGAACACCAGAAATGGAGGAAAAACCGATCGGTAGCCTACCAGTTATGACAAAGTTACAGACCTAAATGTGGCTATATGTAGATGACGTCTTCGTAATCTGCAGCCACAGAGAGAAAAAGGCACAGTAGTTCCTGAAGCACCTGAAAAGCGTGCTTCCAAACTTTGAAATTATGGAAACTGCAATTTCTGAATGCACTAATGACGAACAAAGTACAGCGACAACCGCAAAGGGTCAGCTAGTTTAATACAAACTAGAATTTTCGAATTTCTATAATTAAGGGGGTGAAAAGTCTTAATGTGTTTTTCATTTATCCATGATTTCTCCTGAACCATTTCAGATAGTGAGGTGATTTTTTCTTTATAACGATTCTTAAGTAAATATCTAAAAAGTATTTTTGTTACAGTCTCCCGAAAAAAGAGAATGATGACGGAGAAATAACTTAACAGTTGTTCCTTTTGCCAACCTACTAATAAATAAAACCTCTTTGGACTGTAGCCTGTACATACGAAAGAATTATCATGGCCTGCTTTTAAGTATTCACTCAGGTATTGTATGAAGTTTGTGGAGTGGGAGGGGTGGGGTTACGGGTTCGTATCCTGTGCAAGACTTTGCTATGGGAATTACTATGACATCATACGAGCATTTTGCGCGCGCTCTTTACACTGAGCTAAGACAATTTATAGTTCAATGTTATTTAGTACGCTAGCTGGTAAATGCCTTCATCACATATTTTATCCAGAGTCACTGTTTATATTACATAATTTCAAGCGGGCAACATAAGATTTACAGAAAGCTAACTCACACTAATCTATGGTGCCAGGATGCTAGGGAAACGCTACATATTTATACACATAAGTAATCTGGTGTTGTTATAGATGATGAAGTATTTTGTACGTGAGTATAAGACTGTGTAAATGACGACGCTTGTCTAATCATAGACAATTTTAATATATAAAATGAAGTGTCCTGACTGACACACTCACTCACTCATCAACGCACAGTCCAAACCGCTGAACCTAGAACCATGAAATATTGAGGGAGACTTCCCCTTGCTCCGTAGGCACCCACTAACTTTAGAAAACGCTTTTGCTTCCTGCTAATAGTGTTCGCCGTCGGGAAAATGTACGTTGTCATATATTTTAGATACATTATATTAAATATTAACGTAACATTTTACTGCTTTTCACATCCTTAATTTTCGAATTTCATAAAAGCCTTCATTTTATTTGTAGATATTTACATAAGCTTCAATCTTATCAAAAAATCATCTAATTTTATTTTTAACAGCTTTCAAGGACGAATTTCGAAAAATCCTGAAATTTATTGTTTTTTATATTTACGTAAGATTTATTTTAAAGCAAAAACCATTTCAATATTTCCACTGGTTTAGGAGGTAAGTGGGATTAATTAAAACACGTTTTATTTTTCTAAGAGCTTTCAAGGACCACAATGTCATATAATCATTTATGTGTGTATATATATATATATATATATATATATATATATATATATATATATATATATATATATATATATAGACTATATATATATGGATAAATAGATATAGATACAGGTTTTATTGGCTAAATTGTTAAGTTAGTTATTTCAGTAGTCATTTAAGTGCTAGTGTATCAGATAAATGTTTTTGAATTTTTTTTACTGCATGTAACTGCAAAAGCCATTTGTTTTATTTATCTCACTCTAGCATATAACATTTGTGTTATTTAGCTTACTAGAGCTTGTCGATAACGTATACTGTAAGATGCAAATATATTGCAGGAATTAAATTTGTTTTCATTTAAGTTCTGTCGCAACTGTCAACTTGTTTCATTTTTAACACCGATAATTCTATATGCTCAGTTACTATTTTCAATTGTTTCTAGTTATATTTCAAATAATTTTATTGATACCCTAGGGCGTGGCCAATATTTGTTTGAAATTATGTTACGTGTGACAGAAGGCATTTTAGCCTTAACTTCGCCAAAAAAAATGAAAGACGAAATAAATAAATAAATATAGTCCATAATACAATTTCGTATTTCGAACATAGGGTAATATAGAGTTTAATTTTGAGAGAAAACAATAGTTCAACATTAAATTGAATATTAACTTTCCTAATGGTAAGTTTGTTTCTTTCTTAGTTGCCTGTCCGAGAAGAGAATATCTGTCAAGGAAGGACAAGGAATTTCTGATTGTTGACGGGGCGAAACACTGAAAGATTGGACTGACCCACCCAGGTAACAGATTGTCGCAAGGTCAGTTACGGAATTAACATTTCTTTCGACACTGGAAGGTGGAAGTCAGGGTCGAGAAAGTATCGTTGTTTCACACCCGGTCTGTTTGGACACACGCTGGATGTCAAGGCCGCAGATCTCTTGTTCGTCTCGGTGGGATAACCGCCCCAGTGCTGCCAACTGACAATGCGACGAAGTGGCAGGCAGATACCACGGGGAGACGGCGACAGGGGACACGGTCGTAAATCTTGTCCTCTTTGTTTGCGCAGGACGCAAGGAAGGGAACCACGCCACATGACGCCAGGCACACTTGGCCTGGAATCCCACAACTGCGTCAGCGGATGTCGCATACCGAGCATTCGGTCACGTACTGAGGATTGTGCATAGCATCCTGGTTTCCCACCCCTCCCATGTACTCATCAACGCTGGTTGAGCCAGTATGACTTCCCGTAAGCCTTGGGTGTATCATTAGACCTATTTTGAAAGTTAAAGCACCTGTGCAATATTTTTACTATAAGTTTGTACTTTATAATTAAGTATAGTTAACTTACAGTGATTTTATTATTTAAATTTGAATGTTAAATTTAATTTATTTTGTAATAATAGCTCAGATTTTATGTAAAAGAAATTTGGAGTGTTGTGGGTTCAGTGTAAGAAAATGCCACCATGCCTTTACTGCGCCTTTAAGCCGTGATAAATAAATAGATAAATACTCCGAGAAACAAGTTGCATATCGTTGCACAGTAATAATAGTAGTTTACGAATTCGTCTTTATTAATGGTACAACTAAAGCGTTGTCGTCTTTCCTTCCAATGTACAGGTGACTGGCGTTAAAGTTAGCATATTTGAAGAACATCGTGTCTGAAACAATAATTAATAAATTATTATTGTGTCCTCAAAAGCGAACTTTTGAGTACAGTAGAATATATACACTTTAACTGTTACTTAAAAAGCTGTTCAGGAACTATGAACACTGCCTACAATTTCATGTGAGCCGGCATCTTTATTATTTTAAATACGAAAACTTCCGTGTAACTGAAAATTAGTGTAATAATAATAATAATAATAATAATAATAATAATAATAATAATAATACGACTTTATTAATGGCGCAGTTAAGGCGATGTCGCCTTGTCTTACACTGGACCATACAAATTTCAGTCTACAGTTTACAATTATTTAAAGAAATTTCAAACTTAAGTCTAAGGAAATACTAAAATTAAAAAACAATAATGAATAGCGACGTATCATGAGAGAATTAAAACAGCATGATTATCAAATTACAATTTAAAAAGCATAAGAATAAAGACATCGCATGTACTAATACAAACTAGATTAACAGAGTTCAATAGAGGGAGAGAGAAAAAAAAAGAAGAAAAAAAAACGGCGTAGTAAAAACAACCCGAACTATGAAACAGGAAATAACATGATAATTTAAGCCAATATCGTTACAAATAAGAAATAGTATAAAGTCTATAAGTGAGATGAAACACTAAATAATTAATACGCAAGTAACAAAGTAACAAAAATGCATAAATTACAAGATGCAGTGAGGAGCTCTAAGTTAATCATTATAGCTTACAGAAGCTTTGCTAGACTATTAAAAACTAAATAGGATAGCAATAATAATTATAGTAACTATAATAATAGGCTCTTTTAAATATCGAATATAAATAGGAGAACAATGCAATATTAGCATACATACGTACATTAAAAATAAATAAATTAATTAAAGTGAACATTTGTGATCTCTACTGCAGTTTTGAAAGTGTAGACATTTCACAACTCTCAAAACTTTATTTGTATAGCCGCAATAAGTAAGTATTTTGAATTATTGTAACTGTTGCTAAGTGCTCTCTTTGAAGTGAATCACCTATGGTAGTTTGTTTGTGTTAAAAAGTGGCACGAAACTGCAAATAATCTGAAAGGAAAAAATTTGCTAATTATTCAAAAGTGTTCATTTTATCCCGAACCACCTATACCTAGAGACACTGGAAAATCGCGAAAATGTTTAGCATAGTCTCCAATAAACTATCCTACTATATTAACCGTGACACGTGTGAACATTTTTGTGGCGAATCACACACGCTGCTTGTTCAAGCTGTACAGTTCTAACTGGGTTTGTTGTAGAGAGAAACAATGCTTCAAATAAACCATAGCCAATATAGATACAAATCATTCAGTGTTATATACAGCTTGTTGGAACCTAGCAAATAGTCAACTATTCCCGCTAACTAATACTCGTGTCAAAATTTTGCTCCACAGTTTTGACACTAATCGTAATTTGTAGCTGAATTTTTTGTAGCAATGTACTGAAAGGTTTTTTAGATGTCACCCAAAGTAACACTTTTTTTTGTCGTGAAAATAAGCCAAAATGAAGCAAAATATATTTTTTGCTGACGAATGGTACATTATTTTAAAACCGCATCCACGGTATTGTGCATCGTGTGACTGCACATTGTCTCAAATTTGATTAAAGCTTTTGGTTAAAAAAAATTGTGTTTTAACATTCGATTCTATAAAGTTCAAGTCAATATTGACACAAAATAAGAATAACAACCAAAGGTCGTAAACACAATGTTGAATACACAACAAGTAAACAGAAATTCAACCCCGCAATTGACTCTCGACTTACTTGACATCTTTTGAAAGAAGCTGGACAAGTGATGCAGACCTAATAATGAGGTATCACAGTATCAGTGAACAGACGTGGAGCGTCTGTTGTCTTCTTGAGTACGCAGATAATCTTGGAGGCTAATTTACAGGTCAATGAACTCGCAACATTTTCTTGTTTCTACTGATACTAAATAAGAACCATTGGTTGGGGGGGGGGGATTGCATTGATTAGGCTCCGGAGCTGTAATTGAAGCTGAAAGGGTTTTGTTGTCATATTTACTACTTGGTGTATTGGTGGGAGGAGATGCTCCCACCAACCACATAGACTAGCGTGATGTAGTGTTGTGTTGTCTTTCTAGCAAGGCAATAGTGAATTTGACTAACGACTAAGTAAAATTCGTTGAGTAAAGTTTATTTCACATGTGAGACTAAAATTAGCAAGAAGGTGTACGTCGTATTATTAACCTCGACTTGTAAGGAAATGTATTGTGTCAACATCAACCTATGCTAACAGCTAGCATACAAACATTTGTTACTAGCTGGTAGCGAATAGGGACGGTACATATTTTGTTAACACTTGTACAGAAGTAAAATGTAAACAAACAGATCTGTTTGTGTCCAAATGTGTATTTAACGAAGGTAAAAAAAAAAGTCCTTGGAGGGACAAATGAAACAGTTTAAGTGTTAAGAATTTCTAATACAATTATGACACTTATATAAACTCAGAAATCTACCATACCGTCAACATAATTTCCCATATTTATTCATTTTTAAAGTTGGCATAATCTATCCAGCACAAATTGTTCCAATAACCCCGTTCGCTGTATGAAAATCTGCATGAGGTTTGAAAGAACTGTGCAATGTAAGTGTATGACTGGATGGATTTATTTCCTTGGATATACTCCACTGCGAAATAAATGACTGTCAAAAGAAAACCCAAAATAAGACCACAAAACATCAATAATCAGGATACACACACAGCATGAAATTCCAAAACTGGAATCGGGTCAGATAAAACAAGGAACAAACAGAAAACATAATGAAATAACAAAAATCTAAAAAGAAACCTAAGTAGGCAATGCGACACAACGATGTGACGAAACAAAAACGCAGTAGATATTAGACACTTGCAGAAATGCAGCAAACGACACAACGATGAGACGAAACAAAGATCAGACACAAACAGAAAAATCAACAAATGACACAAACGAAGAGGCGAAATAAAACACAGTAGGTTTTCCAGACCAGTTTCCTGTGTAAGTGGTTTAGAGTCTTCCCAGAGGATTTTGTGGCTATTTTCCCATGCATGTTCGGCCAGTCTAGATTTTTGGGTTTCGCCATTTCTGCAATTGTTTTTATGTTCTTTGATACGAGTTGATAGAGCTCCGCCAGTTTCACCAATGTACATATGGCCGCATTCGCAGGGTATCTGATATACACAGTTGTGGGTTTGTAGTTCTTCTGTGGCTGGTTTCACCCTGGTAACCGTACTTTTAATGGTAGCTTTAGATCGGAAAGCTGTTCGAAGTCCGTATTTGTTTCCCAGACGTCTTATTTTTTCAGAAAGGCCTCGAACATACGGAATAACTAGGGTTCCTGATGGTTTTTCTGTTTCTGTGGGCTTAAGTGTTCTGTTATGTTTCATGTGCTGTTTGATGGTGTTTGTTGGGTAACCATTGGCTGCGAGTTCTTTTCTTATTTGGTTGTGTTCTTCAGCTACGGATTTCTTGTTGGAACAAATAATCTCAGCTCGGTCGGCTAGTGTGCGAATTATGCCAGGTTTTGTGCTTTTAGGGTGATTGGATGCAAAATGTAGGTATTGGCCTGTACGTGTAGGTTTTCTGTATACTTTCGTTTCCAGACTGCTGCTTTCCCTGCTGACTAGTACGTCCAGAAAAGGAATGCTGCCATTAGTTTCTTTCTCATAGGTGAACTTAATTGATGGCCTCAATGAGTTTAGAAAGTTCACAAATTCCTCCAGGGTTTCAGGTCCGTGTTGCCAGACAGTAAAAGTATCGTCTACATAACGAAGCCAGATTTTAGGAGGGGTACTGCTTTGGCTAAGTGCTTCCTGCTCAAAGTTCTCCGTGAATATGTTCGCCATGAATGGTGAAAGTGAAGAGCCTATTGCCATGCCGTCTATTTGTTTGTAGAAACTGTCATTAAACTGTAAATATGTCGTGGTGACACAGAGGATAATCATTTCCATGACGGATGGAATTGGTATGGTTGTTCTGTCCTTTAGGTTTGGGTCAGCTTTCAGCTTGGCCTTGACAATGTTGAGAGTTTCAGCCACAGGTACATTGATAAAAAGGCTTTGAACATCGAAACTCACTAGGGTGTCGGTGTTTTTTATTTTCAATGTTTTGGCTATGGATATAAAATGACTAGAGTCTTTGACAAAAGTTGGTGTCTGCCCTATGAGGGGTTCAACATTTTTAGGAGATATTTTGATAGTTTTTGGCATTGAGCATTTCAACAGCTGACAATCGGGCGCAGAGGCATGTCTGGTTTATGGATTTTTGGAAGACTGTGTATGTGGTGTGATCTACTGCTGTGTGGCGTCAGCTCTGATCTTATTTTGTCTGGGATGTGACTTTGATGTTATTTCAAAGTCTGGTACACTTTTCATTCTATGCTGGCAGTAGGGTCTTTTTCAAGGTGTGTGTATTGTTCAGTGCATTTGTCATTTTTAAGGTGTAACCTACATTTTCATGCATATAGATCATACATTTTTTAGTGTACTAGATAGTATTCTAGTTATTGGTTATACCTTGTTTACATTTTTTATCATAGCAACGATAACATGGACCCTTATTCGGGGAAGGTTCCTTAACATACAGGACAAGTTCCTCACTCAAAGCATGTTCTTGTGTCAGGTGTGTAGCCGTCTGTAATGACCTCGCCGTTGATGAGACGTAACGCACTCCTTAAAAAATAGTGTTAGTGAAAATTTAAAATATATTATTCGTAGTAAAAACTACAACAAATTGTTTATATATATTTTACAACTTTTAAAATAAATGTAATGTAAAACACTTTTATGTCTAAAATTGTATTTTTAGGTCGGTCCATTGATAATCAGTTTATTTTAACATCCCCATTTTAACTCTGCTACTCCAATAATGCTCAATACTCTGCAACCGTTACTGTCCACTCCCTGTTTTGTACTCTTCGTTTGCAGAGTGCCTTCTGCCTTATACGTATATCTACCAAGACTGATCACAATACGTGAAATTAATTAACTCGAAAAATCTCCTGACATCTGCTGTAGCGGGTCAGCCAAACAAGAAATCAGTTCAATAGTGTATATTAACAAGCACAATATTTTTTATACTAGTTAAAACATTTAACTTATACAGGTGACCCTGAATAACGTTTAAGGGCGTTCAGGAGGGGAAAAATCATAATTTTATATTTGTATGATATAGTGTGAGTTTTGTAGAGGATACAGAAATACATTTTCCCCTTCGAAAAAAAAATTGCTCAGCCAGTTTTTCCGTAATGACAATTTAAAGTCAAAATTTGGATGTTTTTCTTCATACACCCGCCCCGAAAACTAATCAACATAATGAAACAAAATAATTTACAGTGATACGACATGTCCGAGCTACAGCTTGTATAGAAAAACGCATCACAAAAATATTTATGTTAAAAAAATTTCAAAATACTGGAATTTTTTACTAATTTAGCAATTTTTTTAATACAGCAATATTTTGTATTGGGTTTCAATATACTTCATGCCCAGCCCGTGACATTCACTTTCACAATAAATTATTTCCTTCCATTATGTTGATTTGTTTTCGGGGGTTGTACGGAGTAAAAAAAAAAAAAACACACAAATTTTAACTTTGAAATTCTATTGCGGGTAAAATGAATGAGCGTAATTTTTTCGCATTAGGAAGGTGTACTTACAAGTAACACGTCTACAAAACTAACACTACTGCATACAAATATAAAATTAAGCTTAATTTTTCATCACGTTGTAGGAGATGTAAAGAGATTAAACTGATACGCTGCACATATCAGACTGGGAAATACCCGTGAATCTATACAAAAATTGTGGTCTTGTTGTCTGCGTTGGTTGAAATAGCAGCAACTGGCACAGTTCGCGAACTCTCTTCCACTCACTCGTCCTGCTTATGAAGGTCATTATAATTTAACTATAAATTGGTGAAAAACCACTTGAGTTTTCATATCACACAAAAAATATATTAAACGAATCCTCATTTTATTGGATTACACTTATTAGCAGAGCTACTGTTTGATAAAACGTGTTTTGTATTCTGTGTATGACTATTTTAATCCATAACATGTTTGTTTAGCGTAACTGTATTGCAGTATTAAGCTGATAGTTGTATATGTTCTTATACTTACTTGTTTTGTATAATAATGTTTTGATTCGTTTATGTAGATTATTGCTATGCCTAACTTTTTGAAATCTTTTTTCAATTGTTTAATCTTGCACTGTTGTAAAATAATTAATTATTCTTGTTTTATTTATATAAATTTTTGTTCTATTTTAACTTTACAATTCCAAATGCATATGTTGAGTAGTAAAGGAAGCTAATAAATAAATAAATTGTAACGTTGCCAGTTTTACAAATGAATGAGGGTAGCTCGAGTGATAACGGAGTTGGCCCGGAATGAAACTGCAGCTTCCTGTAATAAATATCCTGTCCAACTGCGGTATCATCACACACAAGTCTCACTCACACGTGAGATCCTGGGAATGACCCCAGCATCGGATTGGACTAGTCTTGATGGCGTGATACTATTGCACCCCCTCCCCCCTAATTCAACTAACAGCTCGACCCACTTGACGCTGGTACACGTTATATAGTGCGATTAGTTGCTATGTCAACGCAGAATGCGAATTTCACAGATCAAAACTTGTGTGTTGATTTTAAGGTATTTCTCATCATCTGGGACCCAGAGACCATAAGTACAGTACTATATATATATATATATATATATATATATATATATATATATACTCGTCTTCGCCTCCCATATACAACGGGATAAGAAGACATGAAAGTTATTCAGGAACATCCCGTATATGCTCAGTGTGTCCCCGAGCTTATTAGATATCAAGAAAAGAAAATCTATTTAATTCCCTGAATGTGAGTGTGCAATGAACGATTTCAACTAGACAAATGTATTTACTCTTTGTTTACTACTGGTTATGTGTTTTTCTGTAGTGTTGTAACAAAATATTCCAGTATTAATTAGTGTTTTAGTACGTGGTACAAACACTATCATAAAAATGCTTGTTTGAAACTGCAGATTTTCGAAAGCCAATAGACAAAAACGAATTTTAATATATATATATATTTTTTTTTTTGCTAACCTTTTGAGAACATGTTTCTGGAGTACAGCGTTACTATAAGAAATCATTTGCGACACCGAAATTTTTACCTTCGATTTAAGCACACGAGAATATGCTAAATGATAAAAACTCCCCAATAACATTTTGAGATTGTGTTTGCACGTGTTTGCGAATATATGCTTTTATTTGTAGGATGTGTTTTCTCCCTTAACTACTAGACTTTATGTTAAACAAAATTAATGTTATCAACATTTATCAGTAATGATTTTGTTTTTGTTTTGATGCAGTTGTCAGTGTGTGGTTTAGTGAAAGAAAAGGCAGCCTGTCTCAACTATGCCACTAAAAACCAAGCCAAATAAATCAAATTATTCAGTTCAAGCATTGCTGACAAACTGAACAACAAATGTTGTCTATTAGTAGCCCCTTACGTTTCCGTACCGTGACTTTCAAAAACTTAAAAATTTCAATAACGCTTTAAGTATTAATTTATGTTTACTATTTTTATACATTCACAATTAATTAATAAGTAAAATTAACCCCTTTACATTGGTTATGCCAATGTGCGCTTGCCAAAGAGAATAAATCCCTGTACTCTGGATTTCATCTGTATTTCCTCTTAAACGATTGTGAGTCTATTATTACACAGTAGGCACGTTACACCACATAATTTCTGAAATATTTACCAATGTTTTCTGCCTTTTTTTTTAGTAAGCTCCAATTTTTATTTGGTGTTCTTGTCGACTATTTTCACAGTTAAAAACATCATAAATATAAACTTTACAGAAGCAACGTTTAATTTTAAAATTTGCTACTTTACAAAAAATTTTGTGTCGGTAACACAGCATTAATATTTATTACTAGGCTATATAAATTTGTTTACGTGCACATAATATAATTTTCCAATTTTGTGGGGTTTTGTAAAGCCTTTATTCTTCCCTTCGAGGCGACGATCAAAGGAATCGCGGGGAACTAGGTGAATGTAAGACAGGTTTGAAAAATTCCATGGACACGGCGGGCATCGCTTTTGTTTCGTATCACCACCCCCGCTCCGGGAATGATTAATGACGTCTGAGCGCGGAGGGCGAGCGAGAAGATCTACCAGGCTGCATCGTCGGGAAGGAAGTGGTCCGTGGGTGGGGGGAAGGGGTGGTTCGTCTGGAAAATTGCCATCGTTAACTCACGATGCACCCCTCACGCCCTCCAGCAACAATTTTTTATTCTTGCCCTCCTCAGCCCCTCTCGTCATCATCACCTGCGAGCATATGCGCGATCACGTGACGCACAACCCTTCTGGACGCACGCACACGCAGCTTCTCCCCCCCCCCTCCCAACTCTATCCACCTCCTTCGTGCTGAAGACACGGTGAAGGAAGAGTGGGAGGGTAAGAATGGTCGTGTGCGTGCGCCGAGGCGACACGGAAGGAAATAACCCTGTAGTAGAGGAGACTAGGACGGAGTAGTTCTTTCTTCGTTTACTACCTGAGATATACGCATCGAACAAGGAGGCAGGACTGTTACATCACGTGCAATAACTGCGATTCACCGTCTAAAACAGAGATGGACTGCTCCCGTGGGGAGGAGGAATGCAATACTTATAACTGCAAGGGGGACTTGTATTGATCAGAATAAAAACGTAAATTTCCTTGCTGTAGAAGCACCCACCTATTTGGCTTACGAACTGCGTGGGGCAGCGTGTATAACTTCACGAAAATAATTAATGTAGTCACTGTACTCTAATATATATTCGGAAATAAAATGGTTCGAAGATCGCGTTTTAATATAATAGTATTTTTTTATGTGATTCTAGGCTTAAATTACATTTTATGCAGTATACGTTTATTCGGATAATTCTTAAGTGTAAGGTAATGCCCGACTCCCTACATTTGCGAAAAGAAAGACGTTGTTAAGAAAACTTTGTAAAACAGATTTCTTAACATTTTTTTTACTGTAAATATTTAAAGACTAGAAATTTTTCAACTACACCTGATCATTTCCGTGGTTCATTCCGGTTGTAGGGCGTTAAATATCTAATAAACAATGGTTTAAAATAATAACTGATGTAAATGATCTTATAACCGTGCTTATGAATCAAAGTTGACGAACATACAGGAGCAAAGCTACAAAAACAATTAAAATGACCAAGTTTTAGAATGAATGATTCGATAATATTACAGCTCCAAATTTTAAAGTTTATTTGACCGAGAAGCTTTCGCTCGTATAACTTCCATAAATGTTTAGGTTTCAAAGCTTTTGGATGAAAAACTAACAATGAAAGCATTTGTTTGAATAATGTTAAACCCAAAATCATATGGAACCCAAAAATCAATAATCCTTGATTTGAAATTCGCACTTAAGCACAAAAATAATTCTTAAGTACTTTACGGTTATGTGTCCTCTATAAAACATCCTACGTTTCGTAATCCATTTCAAACCCACATCACAGCCAGATAGGTGAAACCCTTAAGTTGCATTAAATAACTACTCGACAGTTAAGTTTTTTAAAATAATGACTAAGAACTACGGAGAAGCCGCTGTCAATTCGAAAGGCGTTACTATCAAGACTAGGTCACCCATGTCCGAGATAGCAGGACTAGCACTACTTTTAAACCATCCATAAATGTTCCCTGCTTGTGTATCTGCATAAAGGATGGCTCTAGAAAAATTCTGAATAATTTATTCCAGCAAAGATTCTACAGTACATCCCGAAAATAAAACTTAATAAAGACTCTAAATAAAAAGCTGAAAAATTTCTAGTTTCCCTGCCTAAATTGGCTTTACATCAAGGCCTGTTGGGTGAGATAGTTCAAATGACATGGATTTCTTCGAAGATTAGCAGTCAGTCGTGCAGCGAGTCTCATTTTGTCTACATACTTTACTAAAGTATCCGCATGTGGTGGACTCATAGAGCAGACTTCGTTTCAGTATTTGAAAGTGTCACGTCCTGCGATGGTGTTCGCGACCCGCGTTTGGTTATAATAAGAGGTGTCGATGCTCTGTCTCTTACGTGATTAATGTTGGATGAT
Source organism: Medauroidea extradentata (assembly GCA_003012365.1). Lineage (NCBI taxonomy): Eukaryota > Metazoa > Arthropoda > Insecta > Phasmatodea > Phasmatidae > Medauroidea > Medauroidea extradentata. The sequence continues at coordinate 23,835 of PNEQ01127198.1, read as the reverse complement.
TGGGTTCGTATTAAGTAATGTTGTAGTATGCCCGGCTAGCTCTAATTGAAATAAAAAAACAGAGGAGTTTCCTTTTAAATCTGCCTAAGGGACTCACGCACTGCGGGTTGCGTCACGAGAGGTAGATACTTATAGTTTCTTTCGACGAAAAGAATAGGCGCTTCCTCCGGCGGCTTTTGATCGGTCACGACGTTAATTATGTTGCAGGTACCGGCCGCGATCACCCGAAAAGTCTACCCACCAGTGACCCCGAGCTCGCTGTCCACCATCCTTACAAACACGACGACGAAGATTCCGACACCCGTCCCCCGGAGCTCACACACACCCTGCTCGACTTAAGACTCCATTGCGTCTCTCTCGCGACTTTTCTCTGAGTGCCTCGCGTCTCGCGTCTTTGCTCTCCTAGGTGGCGTCCCCTTCCCGCCCCACCGGACTCATGGGGGCGGGTAGGTTAACCCGACCAATCAGAGCGAAGCCCTGGCCCGAACATTGCGTGCGTCTCTTGTGGAAGCCTCCGTATTTATTTAAAATCAAATTAAACATGGGCACATTCTCACAGCAATTACAAATAAAACAGTTAGCCTAAATACTACTTGCTATCTTCAATTAATATAATCCTAGTTCAAATTACGTACGTTACACGGGGTCTGTTGGGGGAGGGGGAAAGGAGAAGAAATGTGTAGGCGAGAGAGAAAGAGAGAGGATTGTATGGCATAGAGACAGGGGGAGGTCGGGCGCCCCCCATCTCGGACAGCATGTGGTACGGCCCACTCATCAACTGCTCTATTGTCGCCAGACCGGCGGGCAATTATCACTCTTAAAAACTATAATCATTATACATAAAATTATCTTAATGTTACTAGCGTCTTTGAGTCTGTGACATTCCACATGTTAAAACGATACCAGACACGATACCTCTGTGATAATATTAGTAATAGTCATATTTTCTACTGTTGTTATACTGGCCTATCATAGGATCCCACAGATCCCTCACAATCAATACTGAAGTTAAAATGGATGGCAATATGTTACATATGACAATAAAGGCCCCTTCATTACAATCAATCATTTTAATTAACCTAAACTACATTAATTTCTATATTTAAAAGTGTCAATAAAATAGGGCCGTCACAAAAGAACTGTGCAATGGGAGTGCATGACTGGATTTATTTGCTTGGACATACTCCATTGCGAAACAAATGACTGTCAAAAGAAAACTAAAAATAAAAATAAGACAAGAAAACATAAATAAGCAGAGTATGCTTTAGTCATCAGGATACATACACAACATGAAATTTCAAAACTGGAATCTGGTCAGATAAAACAAGGAACAAACAGAAAATAACAGAAATAACACAAATATAAAAAGTTGACATGCGACACAACGATGAGACGAAACAAAAACACAAACAGAAATACAGCAAACGACACAACGATGAGACTAAAGAAAACTCAAAGATGTCGGACACAAACAGAAAAAACAGCAAACAACACAAACGATGGGACGAAATAAAAGACAGTAGTTTTTGTTTCAGTCGCCTAGACTTGAATGACATAGCAAACATTCGAAGTGTAACTCAGAGGTGTAAGGTTGTAAATGCTCGTGCGATCACGGACAAGCTTGTCAAGTCTTTACAGATTCGTGGTGGTACTATTCCTTTGATGTTAGAGAGTTAAATATCAACAGTTCGAGAGATGAACTGCAGTCACAATGTATCTTTCCAGCACAGTTATTTTATCCGCGACAAAAATAATGTTTGTAAGCAGACTTTATGAGTCCAGGGGGTCTATTCTGTATCTTCACCCTTGGCATAGATGGTTCGATATAAAGTGAATACTTTGGAAACATTTGTTACGTTTTCATTTTCACATTATATAAGCAGTTTCCTGCCACTTTTTAATTTAAACAAAGATATCTAAACAACAATCAAAGTGTGCACTATATTGTGGTGAAAAGTTAAGACCTGAGCTTACTATAAACAATATTAAAATATATTATTGCACTAAACAAGATTCTCTTCCAGAGTACTCACTTTATCGCGAACAAAATATAAAGACCGTCACCTGTTGACCGTCTTTCGAGTGCGACAGAGATACCCATAGTGACTTGTGACTGACTTTACGTCATATTCTAACACCTGTCTATAGATGAATCCCAAAATGCTTGACAACTCTGTAGGATCTCCTTCGAAAACCTTCATACATTTACTAAATTATGCGTTCTGTAAGATAGGGCAATGAAAATAATCAGTAAATTAACTATGGTGTTTTATATTCATGTGAAAATCATTTCGAATAAGATACTAAATAACACACATTTTCATGTAAATAACCAATTATGATACTAGCGAACACATATTTTCATTGAAACAACCATGCATAAACACAGGATATCAATGAACATTACATAACATTGATGTGTGAATAACCATGTGCACGCTACACATGTATCATGATATCTTGATGTGAAGAGCTACCTTTGTGTGTGGGAAAGTAACTTCAAGAAGGTAAATTTAGAATGCAGTTGTATACAGTACTAAGAGAAAGAGAAAACACTTAGGGCCTAAATAAGTAAGTAGTAGCTCATCCTGTTAGTAAGCCTGACATTTTTGTGCATCAAGGAAAATATGGCCTGACACAAAATAAAATAAAAAAAAATCCATGAAAAGAAGCATATTTCCTCCTTTGTCCGGACGTTTGGTAACCCCGTATGTGTGTGTGTGTGTGGGTGTGTGTGTGTGTATATTTATAATGTCCCATACTCAACTAAACTGCCGCGCTGCCTTTGGAAGACGTGTGCTGTGTAAATGTATATAAATACATAAATATACAGGATGTCCAAGCATAATACGCATCCCTGCGCGAATCCTGGGCTAAATTGGAGACGAAAATTTTAGTGGTAAATGTTGTCTGTTGATATTTTATATGCACAATATGGTAACGTAGTACTGTAGTAATATATGTTACTTATCATACTACTATTGTTCTGACCTTCATATTATGTGCACAGGTTCTAATCCTGAGCTGTCCAAACATGGCTGAACGTTGACTTGACATAACATACATAAAACAATGCCTGGACGTGGAGCGCAAGAGGGGACTATCTCTGTGAAGTGTTGCCACACCGAGCACGTAAAATGTCGTCGTACAACATTTTGTCACGTTCATTTTCGTCTCCAATTCAGCCCAGGATTCGCGAGGTATATGATGTGTTTGTTTCTGGACATTCTGTATAAACATGTACAGAACACACGTCTTCCTAAAGGCGGCGCGGCAGTTTAGCCGAGTATGTGATGTGACAAGGGGTGGGAGAACTATAATCCTGGACCAGCTGCACTAGGTGCGGATAGAGTAGCTTGAGGCAGCTACTTCCGGCGGGGCGACCCTCGTGCCCCTGGAGATCCCCTGCAGCGAGGTCCTGGCACGCGCCCCCCGCAGTCTTCAGTGCCCCTACCCCCCCTCTCCCCACATCCCTCCGTGATAGTGCTGTAATGCAAGCAACATGAACAACACACGAGGTACCTACACACATTGTCGTCATATGCTCGTGGAACTATTTTAACTGGGTCATTAATTCAATCAAACTTTACTGTCAAAATGCATACAACAGAGAAACTATTTATACGGAGTTGAACTTTACAATTATCGACCCATTAATCAGCTTACATAACTTCTCATATAAAGGTTGCCGCTGAACACAATTTGTAACTGTAGGAATCTCCTGTGGTAACCAACTACTCCTTAAACCAACACACAGCTTTATTATTCGTGCAGCATGACACGAGACTGTGAGCTGAACTGATTCTTCAGCAAACTACCCAAAATTATGCAGGCCAGATTATTATAATAATAATTATTATTCTCTTTTTCACTAGAAGTTAAGTTTTGGAAAAAATATTAGTTCAAATCATGACAATAATAATTCTTTTCTAGAAAATGTTTACTTTAAACCAAACAAGGAATTACCATTTGAGAGGCTTAGAATGATAGTAGTGTTAAGCCACGTAAAGTAATTTTCACAAAAACTATTAATTGCTTTTCCATATAAAATACAGCGCCCGTTTTTTTATATTCGAAAACTGAGTAAAGAAGTGTAATAATTGTAACGGAACTTCCTTTTAAAACATGTTTATGGATATGAATGAATAAAGCACCTCTTAATAAAAGTGACACCACCATCATTCTAAGCCCATAGTTAGTTCATGACTATATTTTACATCTGGCAGACATCATTATGTTCCAAATTACATCACTGAACTGATATATTATTACATTTTAAACCAATGTGTTGTCTTATAAGACAACTTTTAAAACTATGGTTTTATCGTCATTTTCTGGGCGTGTAATTGTTTGTACAATACTAATCATTAAACGGCTAATCATATTTTCGAAGAAAATTATGTTTTCTACGTGACACAACAGCACAAGTGTAACAAAACTATCAATCTTTTTTCACTACTAAAATTCATTAGGGCACATTATTTTGACTTGACTTAACTGGATAAATGCGGACATAGATAACAGGAAAAAAAAGGTTGATTGTGGACTGCACTGAAACAGATTTATGTTATCGCAGTTTTCCTATCAACCTGAAAAATCTACAATTTCCTAACAACCTGAGAAATCTTGAATACTACATTAATTTCCGACATTTTTCCACTGAGGATAAATATTAGCATACTTTCCGAAGGAAAAAGTAGGCTTATGAGATCACCTTTCTGTCGGTGGGTGTGTATGTGTGTGTATATACAGGCCCTGTGTGTGTGTCCCCTAAAAACTTTTGAAGCAGTGGACCGAAATTTATCAAACCTTGTACACATATAGTTATTTGTAATCTGACTCGTCTTTTTATATTTCGTTCACGCCATGTTCATATTTACAAAATGGCGACCGTTTTAACATTTGTCGATCAAGCTAGATATCTAACGAACCGTACTTCAGAACTTCATAAAACTTGGTACACTTATATTACATACAAATTTGACATGACTGTTGTATATTTCGCTTGTCCTTTGTGCATATTTTCAAAATGACGGCCATTTAATATTTTTAGCATAGTATCACATATAACTTACGAAATATGTTTCGGAAGTCCATCAATACACATATACTACAAACAAAGCTGACTAGAATATTACGTATTTCGTTCATCCTGTGTGCATATTTTCAAAATAGCAGACATTTTAATACTATTAGCATAGTATCACATATTTTAAGAAATATTTTTCACAAACTCAACAAACTTGGTACACATATTGGCCTATTAAATACAAAGCTGAGATGAATAACGTGTATTAATTAGTTCTTTGTTCAAATTTTCGCAACGGTGACCATTTTTTTAATTTCCAGCATAGTATTGCATATATTGGGAAATATTTTTCAGAATTTCACCAAACTTGTTACACGTACTACTACAAACGATTCTAACTTAAATAATGTGTATTTCATTCATTCTTCATTTACGTTTTTAAATGATGGCCATTTTTATATTTTTAGCATAGTATGACATCTTTCGACACATTTTTTAGAATTTCACCAAACTTTGTACACATATACTACATACAAAGCTGACTTGATTGTTATTTACTTTTTTCACCCTATGTTCATATGTTCAAAATTACAGCTATTATTTTTATATTTTTAGCATAGTAACGCATTTATTTTTCATTGATATTTTATGCTGAATACAAACCTGATATGACTTTTACGTATTTCATTCATCTATCTGTAATATTTTGAAAACGGCGGCTATATTTTATTTATCTTTTTGATAGAAAGACATCTCAGAAAAACTTTTCCCCAATTTACTAAACTGGTTGTTCGCATACTATTTAGCAGGCTGACTTACCTTTAGTATGGATCGTGTATCAAACGTCTAAATCTATATTATCTTTTAATATTCCAAATTACGTAAACGATTTAAACTTTCAGGAATATTTTGCATCTACTTTGAGGAAAGTAGGCTCATCATTTAGCTTGGTAACTTCTTGTTTTATAGCCTATTACTAGAACTAATTCACAAAAGCATGTACGCTGATAATGACGATGTGACGATAGTATTATCAAAAACATTTCGACGGGGGCTGTCTGTGGAATTTATTTACTGCTGGGGTAGGAGAAGAGTCCATGCTCTAGCCTAATTCAGTCATGAAACTTGGGAAGATCTTACCCACGCATATTAAATATCCGACCGGGAAACGAGGGAGGGACTTCTACACGATACTGACCTTGCTCGCTACAACGACCTCAGCTCTCGCCATATGGTCTGGCTGAGGAACAGAAATAAAACTCAGATGACGCAGTACTTCGTAGCGTGAAATATATCCCATTCGATAATTTTTCGAGGACGAATCATACGTAAGGAGGAGGAGAGAATGGAGCTTGAGGCGTATCAGAATGAGGACCAGGGGTGTCCACAAGGGCACATCATTGCGCAAGTTTCGCATTTAGAATTTTTGGGAGGATTTTTTATTTTTCAAGAATAAAATGTTACCATAAACGAAAAATCTTTTCATGATTGTACAAGTGCTATATTGGTATTACCTACAAAGCTATTAAAAATCAGAGCAGTTGTACTTGTTTACGATTGTTTTTACGAAAGGGTAGCCTAAACATATCTCCAGGACTGAAGTGTGACTCGTAGGAAATTTGTTTTTGAGTTTTTTTTTTTTTTTTTTTTTTTGCGCATTGTGACTTGGGGGGAAGGGGGTTGTGGGCACCCCTGATGAGGACTCGTTTACTTGCGCGACGAGCTCGCCTTACATAGGCTTGGCTGGAAGACGATATCTCGTCGCTGGACCGCCGGAAACCCAAGTTTGGCAACCTCTCTCCTCTCAGGGACACTCCCCGGCGTGCATGACTAACATTCGCAAACAACCGGCGAGAAGACTTCATCGCGGTCCACGCCGACTAAAGTAGAAGCAGGGCCATATTTTGTCTTCTTAATCTTTAATCGTGCTGTCATAGTATCCACCAAAATGGACTAAAGGCGATTCTAGTTAGCAATTTATATTTCCAAAAAAATAATTTAAGGAGGGTAATTAATATTTTGCCTAGTGTATTTTTGTGCGTGATTATGCGTAAACACGAGTAAACTATATCGCGTCTCCTACGGCTCCTGTTTTCTGTGCGTGTGTGTGCAAAAATTTCATGCGCGATCTCGCTAACAAAAACTATTTATACAATGACATTCATAAGCAGCCATAGCTTTTTTTTATCAGTTTGAAATGTTTCCCTTAACTCGCTAACAAATGGGATACTTTCCAGATGATTCACTTTTTAAATATATTTAAAGCAAACGGTTTGGTTCGGCCCAGCGTTACCTATGAAGCTTATTTTCAAGAGTTCGAACTGAATATTATGAATGAATTTTAAAAAATTAGATTTTACCGTCTCAAATCACGAAGATAGTAAACCTGATAAAATATTTAATCAGAAAAGTAGGAGGAAAAACTGCTATGTATTGTTGGCGAATCTGGTCAAATGTGCATAAGTTTCACTGCCCAGCAAAAGTGCAATAACCTGAATACATTCAAGAATACGAAATACATTGTTTACCACTACTGTAACTGGCAATATAATGACAAAGCATAAAATGATATATTCTAGGTATCATTATGAATAGTTAACTGCAGATAATAGTTAGCTGTAAATAATAATTTTTATTTAATCTCCACCCAAGAAATATAAAAATTAGAAGCAAGTTGTCTTAAAATTAACATTGCGAAATATTTCGGTGTTGTCTTTTCTGGTAGTTTAAAAAAAATTACATTAAATGACGCATATTTAATAGACAGTCATTTTCTGAAACGGAACTAAGAAATTAAGAAGTTTTTTTAGTGTTGCGGTTAGGCTATTTTCAAATTTAGAAATACACTATCCTTGAAGTTATATAACCCACGTGGAACTCGTATTTCTGCTTAATGATTCAGATACTAGTATTTAGCAAAGGTATGCTGTTAAAAAAACGAGTTTGCAAAATTATACGTGTTCGTTTCTTCAAAAATAAATAAGAAGGATATATTACTGAAGCTATTTCTAAGGTAGAAAAAGTATTTCTATCACTTATTACATAAATGAATTCTATAGACATCAATTAACTACTAGAAATCATAATCACAGTTTAGTGAAGTATGAAACATGAATTAGTTGCTAGATTATCAGGTTTGTTGAGTTTAGCCAGCTCGATAGGGAGCAGGCTTACTTATGGTATAGTGAAAATTATTAAAACTGACATTGCAGAGTGTATTTAATAATCCTTCAGAGATACCACACAAAACTACAGCGTACAACATTGAATTACTACACGGTGTTACTCCAAAGTCAATTACCATTTAAGTATAAATGCAAGTGAATAAAATATTTAAAACATATTTACAACTGAGTTTTTCTCTCTCTTCCAGGAACCGAAAGAACAATTTTTAACCTATGGAAAAATTCATATAATTATAAATTCCACTTTCTTATTTTTTCTTATAACACAATTTAAAACTAAATTATGTGTTTGAAATAGGAGCATTTTAGAGAAATATCTGTAAGGATTTAGAGAGCAAAACACACCTGAATTATAAGCACCTCCTAGTTGTAATTTTAATCCGATAACAGCAAAAAATGAGAAGCAGCTAGTTTATTAGAACAATTTATCACAATTTTGCGCGCACACCGCAGTTCACTGACCAACTTTCAGCCATAATCTCAGAACGACCGCGGAAGGAAAGAGCTTCCATCACAAACCGCAACAAAATTACAGAAAATTAATACGCTACACAAAAGGTTTCTAGGGGTTACATAAAAGTGTTTTTGTGACTCGATAAGCAATAATCTTACAACTACTTCACAAATATACCACATTATATTTGGGAACCCATGCATTTTGTGTAGAAGAATATAGCTTTAATGTCTTCCCCGACGGAGGTTTATTTTACATTTAATATTGTTTCAAACGCACACAGTGGTCATTTCGTCCACCCTAGTAACGTATTGACTATCTAAGAGCAAGGAAAAATAGAGCCTGTAGAAGATATGGTTGTGGGTGCCTAGGTTAGTAGAATAGTGGGTACGTAGTCAAGGAATATTTGAAACGCTCATAGCAAGGGGAGGGTAAAAAAGGGGTGGGCAGTCTAGTTATGTGTCCTGCTTCACGCCCCAATCAACCCAACCTCCTATTCCCCCACAGGGCAAAGAATGCCATACAATGAACAGCTAACTTTGTGCTCGTTGCCAATGTTTGAATAATACGTCCTGTAATTTATAAATAAAATAGTATTTAACTACGCAGTGAATAAAGTAAGTAGGCAAGTAAACTATTCAATTTTGTCTTCACTTTATGTTACAATTTTAATTATATAAATGTTTCCTAATTTGTTGCATTAAAATTTGATTAATATTTTTTTACTGCTGTATTATTGCTCAAATATTTCAAAACACTATACGTTTTCAGTTAATGTGTCATATGAACAACGTTACGAGTGGAGAAATAAGTATAGGCCCTATTTAAATATGCTAACTGAAGGACTAGCGGAGGTTATGAGAGTTCATAGTCAGTATTCAGTAACTTTTTGTTGTATTGTCACAAATTTTTCTCATACTAAAAATAAAAATGTGGGTGTGTTAGAAAACAGCAATGTTGCTAAAACATCCCTTTAGAAAGTTATTAATGTAAATGTTTAAAAAAAAAAAAACTTTTTTAATTCCCATAGTTTCTTAGTTCTCATCATTTATAAAAGAATACTTTTAAAAAATCTCTGATTGTCGAGCAGAACTGTCGATTTACAACACTGATAGCAATAACTAGCGATACGAATACAGTCTACTTAAAGTTTTTAAAATTACAAACATTGTTAAGAGAAATTGGTTCCACTACACTGGTGTTAACATTCCTGAATATTTTAATATTCCTTAAAAGATTAATTTAGACTTTAGATACGTCACGTACTACGAAAATTGCTGTGCTCGGGTCTAGAAAAATTTCAGTTTTAAACCTGTAAAAAAGGTGGCCACATTTTAAACAAAACGCTGACATTTCAGTAAACTTGAAATTTTCAATAGTTTAAGTTTTCTTTAGAAGTAATGCATAAATTCAGAACTACAATAATATGCTCGCTTGTAACACATGATTTTGGAAAACAATGAGTGGAAGTGTAAAATATAGATGATTCGAAGATATTACTTCAGGTTGGACTTACCTTGCGCTATCGAGGCCTAGAAGTGCGTAAGCGGTTATGACGACACAGCATGTGCATTACGCCTATTTATCCCTATAGACGCATGTCACTTATTGGCGTAGAGTCTTCACACCCATAAATCGCTTCTTGATGCATTCCGTGGTGACTTTATCACTAGGCCTATATGAATAAGTACTTGATATAAAGGTGGGTTGCACTCGCTTATAATTTTTAAATATTCTGAACCAAGGTTATCATGCCTTAAAATGACCGCAAAACGCTAATTTTTTTATGATTTCCGGCAGCGAATTTTAAATATTACTGGAGGACTTAAACAGGTTATGCACACGTGTAACCTTCTGAGCAAATATCACTCACGTACGTTAAATAGTTTACGAATAAACTTGTGTCGGCCGAAGTCTGTATAGGTACCACTCGACGGACTGGGCAGACGGACTGCTTAGCTAATCTGCCTCGTTTAAGATTTATAAATTCTCCTGATGTCGGCAAAATCATAGTGGAATCTCTATGCTCCGCAATTTCGCTAGTTCAATATTCCCGAAAATTCTGGAAAAAGTTCCCTTTAGTTTGTGACATTTAATTATCTACAAGAAATATATTTGAGAATTATAATTGTAACTCTTCTTATAAACACGGTTTTGCCAAACAAAATGACGCGCCAGAAAAAAGAGTTAACACTGACTTGTTGAATGGAGACTATAAATATCCTAAGAAAAAGAATGACTTATAATCTCACCCATGTTTATACAGTTGAAAGAACCAATATTTACCAAATTATTTAATACAAAGATTACAAGCTATCAAAATGTGCTGCACCCAGATAAAAAAATTAAAACTCTACATACACCCTATTTGTCACTGATAAAAATTTCCCGCACAGAAACCATGTTTTACTTCGAGAAATTCATTTAGACGGTAATTCGAGGATTGGTAACACCAGACATCTGAGGGCCTATGCTGGGGAAAATACAGCTCGAGCGTTCGTGTACGAGCTGTTTCGAATGGTCAGATTCGCATACGAATTGACCTAGTTGAAAACCGGTATGCTGCACTGACTTGAACTCGTATATGAAATAAGTGTCCGAAGTGAGTACCGTTGGTCGACAAGATGGCGGCTGTTCGAATGTCTATCTCGACCTACAAAATATTAGTTTCTGTGATAACTAGGGGATTTAAAATAATCAGCATGATATAAGAATCCTAATATTAGCAGAAACGATGTCAGTGTGACTAACTCGATCAAACACAAAAGGAAATGCCGTAATAATTGAAAAACAGGATTTTGCACATTATCTACAATACATATCATATTTTCGGACATCGTTTGATATAGTATTCGTAGTGCTATTGTAGCATTCTTGCTTGCTGACCGAAGTATTAATGTTCGAAACTCTCCACAGATGTACAATTTTTTTTTTTTTCAATAAATTCATTACCTAATAATTTCATGCTAGAGAAAGAACGCTACGAAATATTAATTTATTTTACGTAACTTTCTGTTTTAGACACAATGCAACTATCTTTGTTTGTAGAGACGAAGCAACTAATGTCGCAAATGTAGACGCATATGAAATACGCCTCATACAGTAAATATTTAGCTGCGCTTCTCCGGTAAATTACATTAATTTTTATCAAATTTTCTTGGACCAATGTGTAATTTTTAAAATAATTAACATGTATTTGAACATAATGAGTTCTTCTTTCCTTTTAGGTGAGTTAAATAAAAATACTTTAAGAGTAAGGCTAACGAAACGAAGGGCTTCAAGAAACAAATGCTTAAGTTACACAGTTTTAATATATAATAATATAGTTATTTCAATGATTTCACATAACTAATTTGAGGCAGTTTAATAAATGTAGAGCAAATTTTGTTGAATTTTATATAAGAGGCCAAGTACCTTTTGTAAACATGTAGAAATTTTGTCTCAATATTTTACTCAAATAAAATGAACCACCCTCAATAATTGTTTAACAGCCGTCATAACTACGAGAACTTTATTCTCGGGTTTGTATATAATGAGCAAAGCAAATGGAAAGTAAAAAAATATGTCTGGTACTGTACAGTTTTTCATAACATCGTTGCTTGTTGAACTATATGTGATTCAACAGCGAACGTTTAAATTTTACCTTACGCTGTTACAACTGTTCACAGACGAATAACAGAACGTATATTCATACACAAATAATGTAAAAAAAAATCCTCTGTATGTAGATATTGCAATGGAACCTAGTACAGATATATTTTTCTACGATCAACTACCCACTATTTATATAATGTTTTTCTTTTTTACTGTGCTTCCTGTATCTTAGTGCATTTTTGTTAACAAATTACTGAGGTTTTTGAGGGCACAAATTTGTATGTTTCAGTCAATCGCAAAAAATTTGCGACTCGTAACATGCAATGTGACTGGCTTTAGGTAAAAATTTGTAGTATATTAATTTAAATATAGCTTTTTCAGAGTTAATAAACGCAGCATTATTTAGTGATTAAGAGCGTGTAGTTATTATTTTTTTCGTAAAATTAAAATACTATTGCAAAAGTGCTTACTTACATTTTTAACGCATAAGTTAATTAGTGGCGAGTTTAAATTTAAACATTGTTGAGAAATTTATATACATTTATATATATATATATATACACACATATATATGCATATAATTGTTGAAATCTTGCTCCATCGCTTCGGATTTTATGGGTTCTCGAATGTGAAATCCCCAATTCGGCCGCCTGCCACCACTCGAGTAGATTTTCGTATACGAATCTCGTGTACGAGGACGGCAGAATGTTCAAACATACCAACAGCGCATTTCGAGCTGCCAGGCGGGCGATTCGCATACGAACGAAAACTCGAGCAAAGGCCCTCTGGGCAGAGGTTTGGAAGATTCGGCTGTCATTCTTTCCTGTAGAGACAGAAGTCACGTCTGAACTTACTCATTTTACACTAATTCCGCGACGAATGGAATAAAACCGAACTCTGACAAGTAAAATACAGGAGAAAACAAAATACGTTTAAGCGTTCATATTAAAAACTAACTTTAAAAAAAAATAATAATAATAATAAAAGAAGTGGAAATACTTACCAGAGACATAGCTAGTAGGTCTCTATGCTGCGTGGCGGGGGCGATCCTGAGGTTGCAGTTCTCATTCGCTGCCCTATGAGGGCTCTGCTTGTCTTGTAGCAAAATAGCATAACACGGAATTTCTAGTATCTGCCAGACAGTTACTGGGAGAAGGGGTCCTGGGTTCGGACGGCCCGGTCTGCATTTTCGGGCTGCCCGTATATTCTAGTATCTGGCCCTCCAACAGTGGAACAGCAGCGGTGACACTTGGGTGTGGTGACTCAAGGCCTCTGCGGAAAGTAGGACTCGTTACGAAGTCGTTTCTAAGAGGATGGACAGGCCTCGGTCTCACCAGGTTAGTCTCTTAGTAGGTAACATACGAATGGTTGTTGGTAGATCAGATGGTAACCTATTACGCTCACCACGACTGAATTGAGTGTATCTATTTCTGCTAGTTGCATTCTACTACACTCATCGGTATTTAATAACATTCGTTCTGGTAACTGGAAAGGGCACATATTGTATTACAAAGGGACTGTTTTTTGGGGGGGAGGGGGAGGTCTTGACTTACCTCGCAGTAAATAATATCTGAAAATTACCTCCGGTACACACAAATGCGTTCAGGCCCAAGAGAGCAGATTCTGCCAATAATTTGCCGATAGACATACCGGATAAAAAGTCTTAGTACAAATAAATAAACGTCAGCTACAGAAACACTTTGAAGGATTGTTACACTTCTGGAACATACTAGCACTATATCCCATATGAATTTTATACCTATATTATGTCGAAGCTACGTCCGGTATATGTGAGCACATTATGCAACACAGTAAGGAGTATCTTGGAGTTATTTACACTTAAATAAAAAAGTTAATTAGTTAAATAATAGTCATACTAAACAACAAAGTTAGGAGCTGTTATGACATTTGGTTACTTACTCATTAGCTTCGAAACCCATTACTAGAGATTGGAAAATTTTGAATCGTTTCCGGACAAGATAGAATCCAAAAGCTAGCTCACACCTGTTGCTTTCCGATTAGAAGACAATTTTTTAGACATGCCTTTGAAGACTGAAGGACAAATAACAGATCAACACCAAAACGAGTGCCCAATCACAGACAACCCTGTTTGAAGTTAGTTTCATTGAGACAACAACCAGTGACGAAAAGGAAATGACTTAATTATACATATAATCGTGAATTCTAACCTAAAGGACGTTGAACCCGCAAAATTTTCATGTCTCTGCCCATTACCGTCAACCCAGGCATCGTCGTTGTATTTACACGCCTTTAGAATGCCAGAAATGCGTATTACAGTTACGTCATTATTATTGAGGTATGATAAATCACTAGGGGCTTGAAAACTTCGCGTCTTATTTTGGGTACAAGCTATAAATTTAAACAATTGTCCGTTTGTGTCACTTTCAGCGCTGAGGCAAAAAGAAAGAGGTAACTAAATATAGGCCCAATCGTGTGGTATCATCGTGTCATCAAGCAGCCAATGAGTAACTGTTGTCTGCTTAAGTGCACCGGTCAGCGAGAGAGAGAGAGAGAGGAAGCAAGAGATTTTGGTCAGTGCTTAACATCGAGGTCTTCAGCGCTGGTGAGGGGTGGCATGAAGTGAATACGGAGCAGCGCCGGAATGAAATGGCGGGGGAAACGGGAGATTTCCGAGAAAACCCTCCAACCAACGGCATCATCCGGCACGATTCCCATCACATGCGAAAATCCGGGGACTGACTCCGCCAGGAATCCAACCCGGATCGCCTTGGTAGGAGGCGAGAGATCTAACCATTCGGCCACCGCAGCCCCCACCGGTCTGTGAACCTGCGATTTTTTTCCGGTCTATGTCAATTACTATATTAATTTATTTATGTATTTTAGAGTGGCGAAGACATTTTGCTTATCTTACACTTAACCATCTACAAACCACATCATATTACATTTACACTTACAGTTACAAACTCAGCCATAAAAATACGTACAAACGTCAAAACACTGAATGTATCAACGTTACATCCAGTAATCTATTACCAGCAATACAAAAAAAGCTCTAATTTTAAATAATGGTCACAACACAAACTAGGCTACCTCAGACAATTTTTGAGTTAAGAGAAACACAGTAACTGCTTAATCTAGCAAATAATATTCACATGAGTTTAAAGATATCCATGCATACATTACTAATTCTAAACATAGGTCTATGAACTACAATTAAAATTTGTTTTCCGGACTCATCTTGAAAGACATAAATATTTGTGTGCACCACGTTTAAAAGCCAGGAGTGTTGGCGGATTCAGCAAGTTGGCTGGTAAAGTGTTCCAAGCTCGAGCAAAATAAACTGTAAATGACATTGTGAATGAATTAGATTGTGAGTAGGTATGGTAAGCTGTTGAGATGATTTAGATCACACATTTTGGCAGCATGACCAGCCAATGAAAGATCTTGATTAATGATGACAGCAAGGTCAATAATTTCTTTGATAAGAGGTAATTTTGACCCCGTGAGTTGTATAGAGGGTAGGGAAATCGCATGACAATCCTTGGGAATCCAGTTAGAAGCCAAAAGGATACATTGTGTGTTAGCTGGATTAAGACACAATTCGTTTCTAGCAGACCAGCATGAATTAGAGTGAATATACGTTAAATATCAGCTCTGACTTAAATTTTGGTAGTAATTTCTTAGTGTGAAAAAATTAGAAAGTCACTTGTCAGCTTGTAGGTTATGTTACGACATACAGCAAGCTGACGTGTGGGTATGAAATACGTGTATTTGGAACATGGCAGGATGACGCGTGGTCGTTTGGCCTCTGTTGCAGAGGAGGAGGAAGCAAGCATGTTGAGAGAGTAGCTGTAAGAGCTCGGTCAGGGGTCGGGGGAGATTGTTTACTCTGGGGCGTGTGGAACAACAGCAGAGCCCTGGGGCTGGTCAGGGGGTGCCTGCCCCCGGCCCCTTGGTCGCCCTGACGACCCCGGATCAGGCGGATCATCCACTCCCCCGCCCCCTACACTACCGTTCTCGTAAGGGGAGCAGCTCTGAGGGGTGCGTCTTCCCAGACTCCCTATCGCCGCGTGCTCCTGGACCCGACAACACGCCAACATCCGTTGTCGTCAGCCCTAGTCAGCATCTCTTCTGCATTATGCCCCGAAAATACCTCGCCACAATCGAACTTTCAAGAAAAATCATTCACTGTTCAGCTTTCTAGGTTGTGCCGATTGCCTTAAAGAACTGTAACAAATATCATGCATATTTTAAGACAAAATGTTTCGATCATCTTTTCACATGTTAAATAAACGTAACTACAAAGATGGCGTTTTTGCTGCCGTATATTGTCAATCTGATGGTTACCTTTTTTTTAATTCTTCACGTAAGTTATAACATGATTGTTGTAAACTATACACAGAGATAAACTGTAATGTATTGCGACCGTTATTATGGTAGATATGTAATATTGATTTGTAATGAAGGTAATTTGAGTAGATTAGTGATATCATATGTTAACTTATACCGTATTATATTTTAAACTTAATATTTGCAATGATTTAGTGATAGGCCTACAAGATTTGTAAACTGTTTCAAACTACTGTATTATACCGAAGTGTTATATAATGTATTAAGCGAATTTGTGCTGGTTATATGTAAGAGAATGCCTGCGCGGCCTTAAGGGCACCGCCTACATACGCGTTAGAGGCTCTGGAGTGACGGCGCTATAAGGGCGACCTTGAAGTACGCATCAAATGCCACGTCACCACTACGAGACAAGCGCTGAACTAGCGTGCAAGGTTCCCGCCGAACAGTTTTTACTATGGGACTTCAGCGACAACACTGTCGTTTTATCGTACGTTATGAAAGCTAAAGGTTTGCTGTAGAAGCCCATTTTATTTACAGGCTCCTGAAAGTAATACTCCTACACAAAAATCGCCGTGGAAAGTCCCAAAACAGCCATTTTTGCACTCAAAAAAGTACTTGTTAGAAACGAAAGTAGTGTGTGGCCTATAAATAGGCATGTGTAAGGGTTATTAAATGCTTTCCGTAGCCTAACCGCGTGACGACACGAGAAATGGTTTCCGAATAACATCAGGATTGTTAAAAGACTCACGCCTCTTCACGATCCTAGCCTAAATAAAACATAATTAAATAGAGCCAAGAGTTTCGCGCTCACCATTTTGTTCCAATACTATACGTACACATCTGTAGCTCTGATCCATGGTTGCTGAATTTTGGTAAATTTAAATATTACATTATGGTTGGACTCTTTCCAATGTTTGTGTGGACTTAGTGGTACAAAATTTTATGTGTCTAGTAAATATGTTTGGTTTGGTGACACGAATACTGTAAGGTTATTCGATTCATAAAATGGCCATGCATTTTTGGAATCGCCGGATTTATTTATATACGCGAAAGCGGCTATTTCCGCCTTCTCTAAATATCAAGCCATCCTTATGGTTTTGTGTATTTTGAATCCACTTAATATGTGGTAACCGTTGATCTACCACCGCCTTGGTAAGTGTAATGTGTTATGTTTTATATTCCCTTTCGTGTTGGTATTTGTTATTTTGCTGTATTATTTTTTTCTGTTGGTTTAATTAATCATTCTAGTGCGGTTAAC
This sequence comes from Medauroidea extradentata, assembly GCA_003012365.1. Taxonomy (NCBI): domain Eukaryota; kingdom Metazoa; phylum Arthropoda; class Insecta; order Phasmatodea; family Phasmatidae; genus Medauroidea; species Medauroidea extradentata. The sequence continues at coordinate 5,983 of PNEQ01127198.1, read as the reverse complement.
CCTCCAGAATGTGACATGCTTTCTGTTGTTGCTCGGCTCCTGTGATATGCAGTTAACATGTTTGGCGGATGAGTCTCGCCAGCCCAGATGTCATCTTGACCGGGTGTTTATCTCTACCATATGCAAGAAAACCCTCCTTGTTTTTTTTTATGTAGAATGATTTTGTTCTCGGGAATGTAATGTTTTTACAACATTCGTCTTTCGGACTTTTGAATACCATACCAAAAAATTACGGCAATCCCAAAAAAAAATAATATAATAAATAATTAAAAATGCTGCTTGAAGTTGGAAAAGATCTTCAGGAAATAGGCATCACAGATGACACTATACTAGACAGATCGAAGTTCAGAAAACTAGTTGACAATCACCATTTTTGCAGACCACCAAAATACTAACGTCAACAAAACCTGGTCAGAAGATTGCAAGAAAAGACACAGTGAGAAGATGGAGAGATTTTGGGAGAAGAAGAAAAAGGCAATGACATCAGCCAAATAAGTTCAATCGCGCTCCTTAGTCGGGCATGACGAAGAAAGAATAAGAAGAATTGGAATTGTGTTCTTTTAAGAAAATAGTTTGTTAGAATTGTTGATGTGACACTAAAACATGTAATTTAATTTTCAAGTACTTGTTTTGGGTGCACCCAAGTAAAGATTAAAGTAAAAAAAAATGTAAATATTGTATTACGTAACGTTTATACTCATACTATAATACTCATGGTGATGTTTGTTATCTTATGCTCCACAAATTTGGAGCTTTGCACCATATATATATATATATATATACATAGAAAACATTTATAAATTAAGTTTGATTGTATCGTCCCGCTAGTTAGGACAGGGTAAGGTGACTTTGAGGGCTCGACTTTGTCTTTTAACTTTTGAAAGGGCTACAACTGTAGCGGAACTTGGTTCACGTCTTCCTGTGCACCTGGTGCTGTTGTAGGTTTGGGTTTTTTTTTTTTTTTTTGGGTTGAAGTTTAAAGTCTTCAGCCAGGAGGGTGGATCGAGCCTGGACAGCGGAGGTGGCACAATATGGGTAGTTTTTTTAAAATCATATTTCAAATTTTATTCGTTTATTTTTATTTGTTTATTCGCATTATTGTACGTCGAAGCTTCCTCTTGTACTTTATCATTTTATTACAAGCAAAAAAACAACATTGAATTCGACACAATACAGTAATGATAATTGAGGTGCTAAAAACTATAAAACGCTTTGACAATTAGTAAAATAATTACGTAACTAACACATGCATAAAACTTACGAAATATATCAAACTGACAAAAAAATTAAAAACATATAAAAAATTACTTACTCAGTGTTCACAGTTAATTCAAAATTTCTTACCACGGGTAGTAGCAATTGTAACAAATATTAAGAAAACTTACAAAATGAATCGTTCTTGCAAAGAATCACAGAAAATTCCATAAAACACATTTTACTCATATCAACCGTGCGCAAAGCTGCTAACAGTCGAGCCATAATGCAGAAAAGTCTTACAGGGACATTAGGAAAATTCGATAGCAAAGTATTATATTTTAAAAGTTAACCCCCCCCCCCCCCCATCCTTCAGGTAACACCACGCTGTAGCCCAAGGCTACTTATAAACAGAATACTCTGACTATGTTGTCCGGACCACTCGCCACAGACTTTGTACTCGTCTGTTCTGAGCAGTACTTGGTTGGTTATGGAAACTTCACCTGTCTGGCCCCCTCTGCCCGTAAGCGTGCCGTCTTAGCGATCAAGGCCACAAAGCGGTCAAGGGCAGGTTAGCCAGTGACTATCATGCCCGTACTCGGAACGGCGCCTAGGAATCCCACGTACCACGTCGCCAAATGATGCAGGGCTTCGGTTGCACAATCACTTCTTGAGGGGCCCGCCTACCCAGGGCTTTATATGCGTTACAGCGTGTTTAAAATATTAATTTCTTCTGTACTGTGAGAAGTGTTCTCAACGTTCCGGTACAATTCGTGTGCGTTGTCAGGTATGAGAAGGTATAAATAAAGTATTAAATTTATGCTCGCAATTTAACCACACACTTATCTTAATTATGCACAAAACTAATTACAGCCATTATCTTTTAAGTTGTATCAACTGCATTTCAATAACTATACCAAATAACAAAAGTAATTAAAATGTTTACAATAATTCAATACCTTAGTCAATTTCTTTCTTTATTGTGAAAGTTATTTTCATTTTTTCCCTTCATTAATAACCATTATTTCTAAAAAGTTTTCTTTTATCAATATTTGTTGACGAACTACGTAATACTTAACAGTGGAGACATTCAAAGTTCGCGTTTTTTTTTTTGTGACAATCTAGTCTTCACTGCTCTGTATGTACCTGAGCAGAGACTAATTTCGTTGGCAACGAGCCTCTATGTTATATCGGTTATGCGTGTGAACGATTTACATGATATTGATCACTCTACCGTACAATTTTCAATAATTGGTCAGATGCGGTATATGCGGAGGCCACGATATTGTGGGCCAATGAGAGGGACAGAGAGATTGTCGAGCAGCTTGTTAGAAAATTTTGCACGTTCCTATTTTATCAGTCCTTACTCTAGCCTATCCTTCACATTCGTGCAATATACAGAATGTTGCAAAATTCCACGTCAATATTCTAGGGAAACAATCCCCACGTGTAGAGGAACAAAAAGTGTTATGTGAACATAGGTTCAAAAACGCACCGTTTCTGCGCTACAGTTGGCATATATGACATATGGGTGATAGCGCGCTGGCAGGATCATGTTGCTGTGTCACAGTTGTTCCGTTCCTACTGTCTGTGTGTTAGTGGCGTAGTGTGTGGCATAGTAACATGTTATGTACTGCTTTGATAATGCCCCACAGCAACATGATCCTACCCGCGCGCTATCAACCACACGTCATGTATTGCCAACTGTAGCGCAGAAACGGTGCTTTTTGGACCTATGTTCGCACAACACTTTTTGCTCCTCTACACGTGGGGATCATTTCCCTAGAATATTGACATGGAATTTTGCAACACTCTGTACAGAACTTTTAAAGTAAATTTCCGGACTGGACTGAACTTGGACTGGATTTAACGTGGAGCGAACCTAAAGTTAACATGGACAGAAATGTGTTAATTATAAATTTTCTATCCAGATTGACACGTAAACCTGAACTGAATCAAAATCTAGAGACATCTCTTTGCGAAACATTGAACTACATAACAAATTATTGTTAAAAACCATAAGACGAACATTTGTTAGATATTTTGTTTTAATTAATTCGTCGGAATATTTATCTTGATCTATTTGCCACTTCCATTACTTTTACGATTTTAGAGTTTTATTTAGTTAGCCAAGGACAATCCTAACCTCTTACGTAACCAAGGAAACATTTCAACATGGCGACCGCTTCAACATTCATTCTGTTCAGTCCGATTGGTGCTTAAAATAAACGTTTTTCAATCCGGATTCTAACCCCCAGTCCACCTCGCCGACTGGACTATATTACTCAATTTACTTCTACTACAGTTCAGTAGAAACGTGTTTATAGTCAAATTAAAGTAAAAAATCTGAAGTCCCATTCTAGTTTAATCCGGATTGAGTTGTTACGCCAAACGTAGTAATACTAATCGCATTCTGTGATATACGACCTCTATCCTCGCAGTCGGAATATACTCGGCAATCGTTGACCGGCACGGTGCTGACAACTGTCTCTTGAATTGCCTCGTCACCCACGAAACATTCTGCCTTTCACACGCAGGCTACAGCACACAACTACTTCCAAGCCTTGGGTCCATTCCGACGCTTATACAGCCAGCGTGACTCTATCTAGGGGGTCCCTTTCCATTCATTAATTTTTATTTAATTACTTCGTATACTACAAATTTTACCCATATTCAACTTGAAACTTTGAAACTTAACCTAATACAATAATTATACACGTTACATTTTTTACACCAATACTAGACACAGTTTCATAATTTTATCGCAGTAAATAATTTCAACTAAAAAGGTATAGTAAACAAAATTTCTAAAGAAATCATCGACAGTGTTGACCCACGGCACTTTAGTCCAGTCAAATTAGATATATTTTAGCAAAATGGAGGAAAAAATTCAAAGAGAGCTGAATTTTTGTACAAATATTAAAACAAACAAGTGTTTTAACATAACAAAAGTACCCAAGATAATAGTATGAAAAATGGTGGCCAATATTAGTTTTTTTGTTAGTATTTCGCTATCTGTTAGCTTTACTCTACCTATGCGGTGGTGTGGAAATAAGTATTCTACTGCAGAGGTTGTTGTCAACATATGTATGCTTAAAGATACATGAGATGGTTCATAAAACTTTCACCCGTACCCTACATAGTTTCCAGCAAATCATATCAACGGGTGCTTAGTACAAAAACCATTTACAAAACCTTTACACGTTATCCATCGACTTTACTTCAATAACGGTCGTAGGAGAAAGGTAGTGATAAGGTTCGAATATTTATAACGGCGTAGTACCAAAAAGATGCATCCCACAAGAAAAAGCTACGAGATAAGTTTTGTAACAGATTGAAAGGTGCATCTTTTTTGTTTGAACAATGTTCGTCTAAAAGCGAACAGATAGCGTAATATTTAAAAAAAACTGGTTTTAACGCCATATTTTTCAATATGATGGAGGAAGCTTACATAATTACTATGGGGACTTTTAAGTACGTTAAACTACACATTTTTTTAAAATATGTGTACAAACATTAAGCTATCTTCGAATTTTTTTGCAATTTTTTCTGATTTTACTGGCCTAATTATAACTTGAATAACTACACATAGCTGATTTTATTATTATTAAATAGTTATTAGATCTAGGCTATATTGGAACGCCAAAAAATTTAAATAAATAAATAAAGAATTAACAAAACCGTTTTTGTTTTATTTTTGTCATTTTCTACATTATTAGCGAAATTGATAAAAGACCGTATCTAAATGTTTACAATTGACGAACTTCATTTCTCTACCTGCTCGGAATGACACTTTCAGAGCATTTCGATCACTGTAAATATTACTACGAAGTCATGACGTATATTTAAGACGGCGTTTACAAACTGATATATTTCAAAATATGAAGGTTTCCTATTGAGTTTCCTTCTGAAAGTGTAGTTTTGTCAAATTATATGTTAGATCCGTATACTGACACCTGCTTGACTAATTCCAGCGTGTATAAATAATGACTTAATATGCCTTCAATTTTCTGCCAGTAGTTTTATCCTGTAAGTTTCCGTAGTACTACATTATTCTTCCAGAACGTATATTAAACACAGAAATTGTAAGTTATAGTGAGTTCCAACAAAAAATTTAAGGGTTATGCTCCGCTGTGTCCCAATGAAGGAACGACAGATTTTCATGGCTGCTCTTGCAGTGTGTAATTTGATATTATCTCAAAGGCGAACCATGCATTCAAATATACGGTCAGGCCTCTTCCCGCTAAATACCTTCTGTGCCTTTGATGTTCATAATGATTCACAATACCAGCAAGTGGTGACTTTCACCACGCTGCATAGACGCGCGAAGTGAAGCAGACATTGTACATTTTACCGGTAAAGATGGCGAACTGTTGTTTCAATTAAATAAACACATTGAAATTGGAACACAGAAATATAAAATTTTATAGTACTTTTAAGATAGTAATTAATAATGTCTATCTTATTCACCATTCTTAACAAGAACCACTATGATAGAATCTCGTATTTGTGTTTATGATTACGTTATTTTATCATTTCCGCGAGTACATTTGTGTGCCTGTTTTATGAAGATGCGGCATGAGAGCGAATGTGTGTACAGTGTGTTTCGATTCAACACAGAACTGGCAAGTGGGCTGCCTACCCACCCGCAACCGGCTTGAATTCTGCTCGCGGCGCGCTAGCGACGGAGCTACGTTCGATTTCACTGGTTGCCGCCTTCTTACGCAGCATTCTAAACGGTTTAACTCTTTCAACATATATTTACACAGACTTTGGAATATGTTTCAAC